>MU228154.1:34370-61307 GCA_018584345.1 Thuja plicata | reverse complement strand
GAATTTCTTCTAGATTCACTTTTGCACTTCATGAGGAGAAGAGGATAAGAGAAAGAGTGTTGGTCTCTCTTATGCCTCCTGAATCAATGAGAGAAGAAATCAATGAAGTCATGGAGAAATATACAAAAATCTTCTCACCCAAGTTGAGAGCTTATAAGTTTCTTAAAGAGAAACTTATAGAGCTTGAACAAGACACACATAAGATATGGAGTGAGATACTCAACCCTGATGAGGAGAGCAGTCATGAGAAGGATAAATTCACTAAAATAGATAACTCAACAGTTGAGTTAGACAGTGAAGAGGTACAAATAACATGCCAGAAACAGACTGACATAATAGATGAAGACTGGCCCAAGGACGGTGAAAATGATCAAGAACCAGCAAGCCCCATCCACATCAACTTAGAGGATGAAGAAGTTACCAAAGAAGAACTATCAATAAAAGGTAACTTAGATGTTGATATAAATGATGAATCGTGGTTAGACAAGATTGTCAATACCGCTACAGGACAAGACTCGGCAGTATATATTCAAAAAGATGAAGACATTAATGCTGCAAAGGGAAATACCGACGGATAGGATATAGATAAACATGAATATATTAATAGATGCTATTGATATTCAGTCCAGTCAGGATAAATAATCTAAGAAAGATGATGATATACCCAAGGATATGGGTATAGATGAAAACAAAGTTGCATCTAACACTCAAAAGGAAACAGATACAAAAATGAAAGATGCAACCAATGATCAGCAAGATGTATCAAAAGATCAAAACAAAGAGGCATATGAAAAAACTAATGATACATTGAGAGAGGTTGAGGAAAAAGAGAAAAGTGAAGGAGTCAAAGAAAACATATCTGTTGATACACCCAAGGAAAATGAGGAGATGTCTTCACCAAACCAGCCAGTGGACTCAAAATACATACACAAGGATGCCTCATCTTCCCGACCCTCACCTACAAAATCAACCCAATCTCACACTTTACAGATGGTAGTACATCAATCTGCCACCCAACCAAAGAAGAAGAAGAAGAAGAAAATAGTGAAGAAAGACATTTTGGCTGTCACACTGGATGAAATAATTGAAGTTCCAAACTGGGATATAACCACTTTGGACAGTGAAAAACTTCAAGAGTTTGGAGTGCTATGTCAGAGAAAGGCCATTCAAAAGAAGATGATACATGAACACAGGGAAAAAATGGCACTTGAAAAAGCAAGAGACATTCTCCAACAACTTGTTCCTAAAGTTAAACTTGAAGCAAATGCTATAGTTAAGGAACAAATTGTTGTTCTTACCGACGCCATCATAGAGAAAAGTATAGATGTAGAGCAGGCTATGGAAGAACAAGCAGAAAAGAAATATCAGTACAAGTTAATTGATAAAATCAGCCAAGAAGTGGCATTGAACAAGGTAAAGCTCTCTGAACTCACTGATGAATTAGAGCCAATGATTGTTGAAGCAATCACCTTAGTTCAAAAGATGTGCACACTTGATAAATTTTCAAAAAAAAATAGTGACAAACTAGCAGAGACAGATTCAAATGTCACAACCAATGCACAAACCCTAACCTCACATGCCAATAGTATAAAGGCACATCATGACATAGTCATAGAGGTGAATAGGCTAAGGAAAGAAATGTGGGATGCTGAAACACAATTCAGAGGTGAGATTACTGAACTGCAGGCACACATTCTACCTAATCTTACTATTTTACAGCAGCATATTTCTGATGCAAGAAATCTTATAGCAACCCCCGAGATGTCTGTAGTAGACAGCATCTATGATATACATGTAAGGATTTCACTAGACCACATGGCTCTAGAAATGCTGAAGGAGAAATGGGAAAAGATGATGGAGGAGATCAAGTCCTCACATTCCCACCTTTTTGAAAAGTTGTAAGTACCTTTGCCTTTAGAATCAAAAAAGGAGGAAAGGAAATGTATATAGTTATGTACAATATATATCAAAAAAAAGGGGAGGAAAAGAAAAGTACATAAGGATATGTATATATACTTACACATACCAGCATATACAAAGGGGGAGTCATTCAAATGACTAAAGAAGGAGTATACACAGGTGTACATACTAATACACTCAGTATGTTGCACATATCATGTTTTTGAAACTAATGTCAAAGGGGGAGATTGATGACATTAATTTTTCCATTAGTATACTTAGTGAAAAACATTGACAGAGATCATCGATAGACTACAAAGATCACCGGAAGACTACAAGCATTACCGGTGGACTACAGGTATTACCGGTGAACAAAAAGCAAACCCTCGAACACAAAGGTCACAAGAAAAATGCTAAGTATGGAATTGAAAAGCATCACCGGTGACCACAAGCATTACCAGTGACATAGTTTTGAGAACTAACTCGACGGGAATAGAAAAGGCATACCCAATGACCAGTTCAAGAAAGGAACATCGACGACCAAAAAAACTAACCGTCAGAACTGACAGTCAGTTAGAGAACCCGCAAATTGTGGATCTGAGTTTTACACGACGGATAAAGCAGTGTAATTCTATTTATAGAGTTTTAATTTTTTTTAAATGATAACTTGAGGGTCAAGCAAGCTTTATGTAAATGTTTTACAGCATCCTAATGGATCTAAAACATATCTAACTAAAGATCAAGGTCAAGCTGTAAACCTTGGATCTAGAGTTAACTTGCAAAGCGTGAATCAAGAATTGAGCCAATAACTAGTATAAATAGATGTTCAACTCAATTATGAGTTATGAATTCATTGTTGTTGACAGCCACGAAGAGCATCTAAGGAGTAGAAGGAAGAATTCATGCAAAGTTCATAAATAGATCACATCAATTGTCAAGAACACACAGAGGCTACCGACGAGCAAATAAAGGTATTATTCAATCATGGAAGGATGATTACTTATATGTATGAAGCTTAATAGGATCTATTATCAGAAATTAAATATTGCATACATCATTAGATCAAAGACTTATGTAGTTTCATTCTAACAAGTGCATCACATCTAAAATCCTTTTGTAGAAGGTGGACTTAACAGTTCTTTACAAATCTCTTAACAAAGTGCACACTTAACAATGTTGCTAAAGCTTCAAACAAAATAGATCTTAATAGGTCTCCACTGTAATACTCCTAACAGGGTAGGTCATCATAAGTGACCAATTGTAAGCCTTAATTGGCCCCTTCTTATCTGCAAATAGTGAAGTCTTGTGGATAACAATCCCCACCACAGTTTTTACTTCCTAACAGGATTTTTCTGCGATATCATATCTTGTGTTATGTGTTATCTATTTTCATGAATGTTTCTGTTATGGTTACATACTAAAAGAAATTATGATATGATTGCATATACATAAAGCAAAGATGAATAGTTAGATAAGATAATTTACAAACTAATGATTAAGGGTTAATGGGATAACCAAGAAAAGTTTTAGAGGTACTGATTCACCCCTCCCCTCTCAATACATCATTCAAATATAATTCCAACAAAGAATTCTTTGGACTTTGTCCACAATTTTGATAGGTCTTATGATCCTTTGAAGGAATTTTTCCTTTGGGCCAAGAAGATTTAATCCCTAATGACATTATTCAAGGGTATTATGCATACCCTCAGTGAGAAGAAACAAAGAATAATGGAAGATGAGCCAGAAAAGGCTCGAGCCATCTTAAGAAAACTTTCACAAGGAAGGATAATCCCACCTGGGAATTATGTGGTCTACAAAAGGAGATGGTATAGTACTATCATGCCCAAGATTGATAAATATTTTGATCAAAAAGGAAAGAGGTTAGCAAGTACTAGTGCCCAAAAGATTCCCTCTCCCAAGAAACAAAAGGTAGAGGGAAAAGAGCAAGAGAGTGCATTATACTCTCCTTCCCAGTCCCCTTTACATATGGATGACCAAGCCATCGTTAGGAAATTGGTTCAAATGGGAAACACAGGGAAAGTATTTGTCACTGCACAAGAGCTACGAGAAGGAGTGCTAGAGGCACCTATACATACAACTGTTGATCTCATAGTAGCAGAGTTTACAGGTAAAGAGCTAGATCCTGTAACCAAACAAGCTTGTGAGGAGTTCTTATGAGATGAAAATTTCATCAAGGCTAGGGCCTTTATTCAATTTCTATGGAGAACTCACATTGATGAGTTCAAAGATAAGTGCCAAAGGTTGTAAGAAGCCCAACCAAATCAGCCCAAGGCTGATATTGAAAAGGAGGTCAAACAAGAGTTAATGACCAAATTTGACAAAATCACTCCTGAAGAGGGCAGGGAGTTGGTAAAGAAGAAGGGAGTCCTTATCCTACCCCAGTGGGATTTGGTTGATGCAATATTTTTTGATGGTGGCAGGAAAGAATCAAAACCATTGAGAACTACTAGGGCATCAATTGGTGCCCAGTTTAGTGAATATCATACAGCTTTGGCAATATGGTCCCTGAAAAAAGAAGGACAAAAGAAGAATGAAAGAAGATGATCAAACTGATGATACAGGAAGCCTCATTATTAAAAGAGTTTCTGATACCTCAAGTATTGAGGCATCTAACCTTGTTCTTCAAACTGCTAATTTGAGTTTGAAGGTAGCTGAAAAGGAGAAAGATGCATATAATATCCCAAACCAAAAATATGAATTTGTCTTAAAAGAATACAATGATGAAAGGGTTAAATCCCTATAGAAGGATGACAGAATTGCATTTCTAGAGGGGAGGAAAATAGGTCAAATAATTCCTCAGAAGAGGATTACACAAGGACCCCACCAGCCTTCCTCATCAAGTCCCATCATCACTTACCCTCCTTCCCCTGCACCATCTACTTCCACCACCCTAGAGGAGCTAGAACATGAAAAGGAAATGTTGAAAGCTGCAAGGGCAGAATTAGAAAGGCAAAAAAAGGAATGGGTAGAGCACTCTATGGCCTTCAGAGAGGCAAAAGCATGGGTAAATTAGAGGTATGCAGATAAAATACACAGTGCTCTTATTCATTGTACTCATGAAGTAGTACCCACTGCTATTTATGCTCAAGGTAAGAAGATTGTCAATGTTATGAATGAATATCATGAAAATAAAGACAATCTAGATCAATTGGTGAGCAAGTGGAGAGGGAAAATAGAGGAATTAAAATTCTTTCACAGCTCTTGTAAGAAAAGTAATGATGTTGACATAGTCTTGACTGGCACCCACAAATGTGTCAAGTTACTTTTGGATATGGATATCAGAAGAAACATTGTTATGAGAGAGGTGGTAACTTTGAAAAGGGAATACTCACAAGATAAATATGAAATCTTCCCAAACCTCTTTAGGAAGAATGGAAACATCAAAGATGAGGGGTTGTGGTACCAGAAGATGAATGAAGCATTAGTAGTCAGAACCTATAGTATACTAACTTTGGAGAGTACCCTTCTTTTTCCTTAAACAATTGAGATGGTGAGTAAGGCCAGGTCATTCTTTGCATTCTGGTCAAATGAGATAGAGAAGGCACATGTCACATGGAAGGAGATCAATAGAAGAAAAGATGAAGTTCTAGGCTTCATTTGGCCGAGTGATGAAGTGTATACTTCCTGGAAGGACAGGTACACAATAACTGATCCGGGTGAAAGAGAAGATATGCAAGTGGACGAGGAAGCACAACATAGTAGTTGATACAGTTGAGAATGGATATCATACATCATCAACATCAGAGGTAGTGGTTTCCACATGGCTATCCCCTAGAAACTATAGGGAAAATGCAATCACCATGTGGCCATAGGAGAAAGAATCTGTTGGAATATCTTGTAACAAAAGTGGTTTTTCTATCCACTTGCTATTTTGTCCTGTTATTCTCCAAGTTTTGTCTTCTAGCCTAGTCATCTGAAGGTTGTTGCATCCTTAATCTTTAAAGGATTCCAAGATGACTAGTGCTAGCTATATATAGTAAGTGGTAACATATTGTAAACGATGGTAAAAAATAAGACTGTGAAGCTGACTTCTGAATGGTGTCTAAGCTTTGGTTTTGAATCAATTTGAATGTATTGATATCAGGCTTATATTAATAAAAATATAATGGAATCTTCATTTTGATACCAATGATGTGTTTTTGCATTTACTATAAGCTCTTGTATATTTAATTTTTAAGGCATCTTAAATGTACTGGTTATAAGGTAGCTATGTCATTATTTGTGAGTTGCTTTCAAGGAGAGTTTAAATCTTGCAGATAATTACAGAGTGTTAGGGTTTATGCAAGAATTTGATACAGGGGTGTGAGGGTGAGAAGATAGTTTGTAAGGAATTCCATCTGAGGTTTTATTTGTATTTCAATTAATTATCTCTACTATATGTATGTTTCATTCTGACTCTATGGCCCATGATTAGGCACTAGTCAAATTCTGATAAGTGGTTGTTATCATCAATCAAATGTTAATCAATTTTAATATTTCTGTTACCTGAAATACATGTCTAGATAATTGTATTCAATTCAATTCATCTTAGTGATTCCTTGAAGAGAGAATCAATAGGTTAGCCTTCCTAAGCCAAGTGGTTTAAAAAAGAGGAAGGATAATGAATCCTTAATCCACTATCAGAGTTGATGAAAGATAGTAGTCTGTTGAGGGTGCACCCACCTGGGTATGTGGACCCCAAAGTGTAGAAGGATTTTCATCCTTGTTAATTAGCCTTTTCCCTATGAGAATCTAAATTGGGAACTAAAGAGTCTAGCATTCATTTCTATATATTGATTCTACAAGAAAAAGAGCTAACACAAGGTTCATCCTTTCTCTCATCTTTTATAGAAACATACCAAGTTTGTATAAGATTTCCTATGTTAGAAATATTTTGAACAACTCAAGAAATATCTAGCTAAGACACTAGTGTTGGTCTTGCTTATTCCAGGATTACCTTTAATCCTCTACATATCTACCACTATTGTCACACTGGGAGCCCTCTTAGCCTATCTAGATGATACTAGAAAAGAACAATCCATCTATTACCTGAGCATAATATTATTTGGATATGAGTTGAATTACATAGCTATAGAGAGAGCATGTTCAGTCCTTGTCTTCTGCACACAGAAAACCCATAATTATATTATTAATAATAAGACCCAACTCAAGTATTGACCCACTCAAGTACATGTTGTCCAAAGCCACTCTCACTGTTCATACTACCAAATGGGTTATGATCTTGAGTGAGTTTGACATTGAGTGCAAAGATAGAAAATCCATCAAAAGAAAAGTGATTAAAGACCAGTTATCAAAAGATCCTTTCCTAGGAGATCATCCTATCATTTCCAATTTTCCTAAAAAATCTATCATGGCTGTAACCCCAAGAATACAATGGAAACTCTATTTCAATGGACCATTCACACAAAGGATTAGGGGTAGGAGTTTTGTTTGTGACACCAGATGGGGATTTTATCTAGAAATTGTATAAATTGACATTTGTGTGCATGAACAACATAGTAGAATACAAGGCCTAGTTGGTCACAAGACTTCATTTAGTTGTTCGATGGAAAATCACTAGCCTACTTTGTTATATTGTGGTGACTGATCAGGAATGTATTATCGAGGGAAAGTATTTTACCTTTTTGAGTCTTATTTCGGCCAATTTCTAGATTGACATGTTCTAACCCTAAATCGGCATAAAGTTTGTATACTCTGGCTTAGGGTTAGGGTTTCATTATTATGTTGTATGTTTTACAGCAGTATTGAGCTATAAGGGATCTATGCATTGTGATCTAATTGTAATCACTGGATAAGAATAATATTTTACTTTTTTGTTTGGTGGATGTAGCCCAGGGATTGGGTGAACCATGTTAAATCTTTGTGTCTTGTGTTCTCTTCTGGTCTGGTATATTATTCTTTGTTATTGGTTATATTTCTGCATGTAATTGTTATTTCTGCCTTGTTAATCATAACATACTTGTCTTTGGTGACTCTCAGTTATCAGGAAAGTTAATTATGAGTATTAGACTAGGGATGATAAACTACTTCCCTACTGTAGAATGGTCAAATATTTGAAACAACACTTTACATAAATCTAGTTCCAACATATCCATAGAATGAATAACAAATATGTTGATGCAATGGCTACCATCGTGTCCTTAATCTCTATGCTTCAATATAGTTATCGATGTGAGTTTCTTGTTGAAAATCTTATGGTCCCTCACTATGAAATACCAGAATCTGAAATGGTGTGTGATATTTTTGGTCCTAATTCCCTTGGTACCTAATTCCCTTGGTACCATTACATTTATGCCTACCTACATGATGAGATCATTCCCCTCCAACTCAATCCTAACCAATCAAAGACCTTCATTCTTTGTACTTCCTGATATACCATTCTAGTTGATAACCTCTTTTGAAAACACTTTGATGGAACCCTCATTTGGTTTCTTGATTCAAAAGAAGCTAAAACAACGTTAGAAGAGGTTCATCAAGGAATTTGTGGAGCCCACTCTAGTGTTCACACTTTGGAAAAGTAGTTGTTGTGCATAGGATACTACTAGCTGACCATGGAACAAGATGGCTATCATTATGTGAATAAATGTGCAACTTGTTAGCACCATGGGGATTTGATATATACACCATCCCAATCCCTACATCCCACTATCATCCCATGACCCTTTTTGCATCGGGGAGTCGACCTCATTTGAAAATTATATCCTAATTCCTCTAATGGCCATAAATACATCCATTCTTCCACTAAGTACTTTACAAAATGGGTTGAATCCATCCCTCATACTTACACTACTGGAAATGAGATATCATAGTTCATCCTTAATTATCTCATTTTCTTCTATGGTATCCCAAAATACATCATTAATGATAATGGGTCTCCTTTCAAGAACAAGGATGGCACTAAATTATGTAATAAATTTGGCATTACACAAAAAATTTCATCCAGATACTACCCACAAGCTAACAGTCAAGTTGAGGCTACAAAAAAAAAATCATCATCAAAATCCTCAAGAAAATAGTAAATGAAGTTGGTTGCGACTGGCACCTCCAATTGAATCTCAGCCTCTGGGCTTAAAGCACTTCCATCTACACACCTACTAGAGCCACTCTATTTTCCCTTTTTTATGTTACTGAAGTCATTTTCCCCATTGATATTGAGATCCCTACCCTCATAATCTCCTTGAAAAATCTATTATCTGATAAACAATACCGATTTTCCTGCTTGCAAGAGCTTCAACTCCTCAATGAATGGCGCCTCAATGACCTAAACCACCTCCATGTGTATCCAAATTGTCTATGATTATAGTATAATAAGAAGATCAAACCTTGTGATTTTTATTTTGGTGAGCTTGTCTTGTAACAGAATTAAAAGAACATCCAGAGCCATGTAAAGAAAGGAAAGTTTGAGCCTAATTGGTTGGGCATGTATGCTATCACAACTAGGTTTGGATCTGGAGATTATCACCTCACAATATAAGAAGGAGATATTATACCTAATCCTATCAATATCCTACACCTAAATCACTTCTATGTGTAGTTCATTAGGGACTTCCCTCTTGTTAAAATCAGAAAATACCAAAAAAAATCAAAATATGCAAAAAAATACAAAAATCAAAAAATCAAAAAAGTTAAAAGGAATAAGCATCCAATGGTGAAAATTTAGTAATCAAGTGCCTTGGAAAAGTACCGTGGTGAAAACCTACCTCAGGCGCCATGTGTAGTAAATTTGGATCCACCATCTAACAATTTCACTTTTCATCCAGTTATTCCATCCATCCATCATATCCATTTACACATCTATTGCATCACATATTGCATAAATCATATTTACATTAATCATAACATCACATTATGCACATCATATAGTATCCATCACATAAATATTCACAAACATGTCCATACATTCTGCATATACACACCATAAATCCAATTTGCATTACATCCATCATATAACCATACATCCCATTATGCTTTTTACAATCGTGCATTCAAAACATTAGGATCGTCATCATAATCAAATCATATAGTATGCATCACATAAACACACACATACAGCATCATAGAGCATTGATATCATATACAGGTGCATCATATAAACATAAGTACATCCATGCATAATCAAACAAATATTATATAAGATCAAATCCATCATCATATCGATCATAATCAATAAATATCCATGTATAGTCCATCAATGTCATAAATAATAGTCCATAAAAGTGACTCAAATCATGTCATAAATCAAATAATTCCATTGAATTAATACATCAATACATCATAGAATGCATATGTAGTCATTGTACATCTCATCTCAAAAACCAAAAATGAGCATCAAAATAGTTGGGTAGTGTTCATGGTGTTAGTTGGGATGGCCCTCCCTTGTCTTTCTCTAGAAGCCTCTTGTACACTTGTACGTGCTCCCCCAGTTGGTCCTTCTCTCATTTCTCTGTCATTTTCACTCTTAAGCTTTGATTGTTTGACTGCATAAGGTTGAAAATGACCTCTCATAGGGCCCTCCGGACCTACATATAGCCCCCCTGTGAGCCTGATTTTCTTCTCAATCTGCATTTTTCGTATAGTTTTCTCCCATCATCCTAGTGTTCATGTACATTTCCCTTTTCCTCTTTTTTCTCCTCATTTTTCCTTCTATTTTTCCTTTTTTTGAGAAAATTCCTCAAAATTCATTTTTGTGTTATTTTCTTGAGGGGGCACACCCTTCCATCATCTTCACTTTGACGTGACTCTCAAGCCTCCATTTCCTTTTCGAGCATCTTATTTTCTTTTCTTTGACGCAATGCCACTTTTGATTATGCATCAAAGAGGGGCAAAATGTATATGTCTAAAAATGTCCCTTGACATCTTGATTCTCCTTAATTAATTAAATTTTATTTAATTAATTCCCCCTTGGACATATAGTTGATTTTAATTAATTAATAATGTTTTCTCCTTCCTCTACATATTTAATTAAATAGGTTCATTATTTCCTCTTATCCTAAAGTATTTAAATTTAATTTAAATACTATCCCCTAATGTATTAAATCTTATTTAATGTAATATTGATTTCATCCCTCCTATTTAAATAAATCTTTTATATTTAAATCTCCTTTCTTCTTAACCCATGATTTAACCCTAAACCTAGCCTAAAGCCTAACCTACTCACATCTCCATCACCCTTAAACCCACCTTTTGTTAATCCTAGATTAATTAACTAATCTATGTGATTCCTAAAAAGATTAATCCTAAATGGTTGCTCACACATGTGTGAGCAGCCCTTTCCAAAGTGGTCAACCACCTTTCTAAATGGCCAACTACATTCTTACACCTTTGTCTCCTCTTTACTCTTTACAATTTCCTCACACATGTGTGAGCAACCTTGATCCATTCCCCTTTGTATAATTTCCTCCAAACCTTAAATGCCACATCTTTTTGAAATTTTCTCACACATGTGTGAGCAAATTTTCTTTTTAGCATGACCATCTCTTTTAGCTTATATGTCTCCTATGTGGATGCCACCTAAGCTCCACCTCATCCAAGCCCTAAAGATCCCTCCAAAAATTTATAAATAGGAGCCTCACTATTTGAAAATCATCCATCTTTTTCATTCTAGAGTTATCACGCTAGTTTTAAATCTATGTTCATTGTAGTGTTATCATGTTAGGTTTGATTTCGAGCATTTCATATTTTTTCATGTTAGCATAATCTCAGTATTGCATATTATATTTCAATCCATGTTAGTTTAAATCTTGCGTTTAGCTCATCATTTCTATTATTTTATCATAGTTCTTCATCATCATTTGAGTCATTATCTCAATTGTTAAGTGTATTTTAGCTTCATATCATCATTTTAGAAATATTGCATATCCTTGGGGATCATTTGTTGTGTGTAGGAGAGCATATCCACAATTCTATAATTAAAGAGAAAATCAAATGGATCATGGGTGCATCCATTTTAGCTCATCGGAGCTATGTGTTGAGTCTTTGTATTTTTCATTCTTTTGATTAACTTGTTTTCTTTGTTTTTACTTGACTACATAGGTGGGATTCACACATATACAATATCTTCATCTGCTTTGTTGTCAAATTTTCCAAGATTTCCTTCATCTCTGTGAATGTAGTATTTGCTTCTGAAAACTTTGAAATACTTTATTGTTTGAATTCTTCCATGTCATAGGTCATATGAAGTCTTGCCATAATTTTTCCAGAATAAAACACAATTAATAGTGTATACAGACATATGTATAACTTCTTTCCAGTATACCTTTGATAGATTTTCTTCTTTGATCATAGTCCTAGTTGCCTCTTGTATAGTCTATTTCATTATTTCCACAACACCATTCTATTGTGGTGTCTTAGGAGAAAAAAATTATCTCCTAATCCCATGTTTCTCACAAAATATGTTAAATTTGTTACTAAAAAACTCTCCTCCTCTATTAGTCTTAAGAATTTAATTTTTTAGTCACCCTCATTTTCAACTCTAGCTTTGAATGTCTTGAATTTTTCTAATGCCTTAGAATTTTCTCTTAAGACTGTAACCAAAATAATTATAAAATGATCATCAATCATGAGCATAAAATACCTTTCACCTTGTAGACTCCTTACTCTAGTTGGAAAACATAATCCCATGTGCACCAAATCGAGCAATCCGATAGAAGATTGTTCTTTTCCCTTGAAGGTTCCCTCTGCCTTCTTTCCCACTTGACATTCCCTACAAATATTCTTGTCTATTTTATTTAACCTTGGTATATCTCTTATAGATATTTTTGAACTAATCTTCACCAAATTGTCAAAGTTGATGTGACACATCCTTAGATGACATAGCCAAATTTCATCGATTGTGATAATAAGAAATGCCTCGTAGCAGCATCCAATTTATCCATATTTACTCTATTCTTTTTACCTATAGCAATAATAGTTCTAGATCTCTTCTAGATTTCACAACCACCATCCTGAAAGACAACATTGTAACCATTTTCTCACATTTTTACAACAATTAAAAGGTTATGATGCAATCCTTTCATATAGTACACATTGTCAGTATTATGTTTTCCATCAAAATAAATAGAACCTATTCCAATAATTTGTGTATTCTGGTCATCTCCAAATATAACATGACCACCATCATATTTCTCAAGTTTTACAAACTTACTTTTTTCACCACTCATATGATTAGAACAATCATTATCAATCAGCCATTCATTTTTATCTCTTCTAACATGTAATGTAGTTGCAAAAAATTCAATATCATTTTTTAGAGATGTCATATTACTAACCTTAGGTTCAAGTTTAACTTCTTTAATGTAGAACATACAGTCATCTTCATCAAATTCATCATCTAAGATGATAACATTTTCATTCACATAATATGCCTTCCTATTGAATTTTGGTTTTGGTCTTGTTTCTTTATCTGGACATCTAGTAGTAATATGACCAACCTTTCCACACCTGAAGAATTTAAGAGGTAAGATGGCTTTATACTTAACGATTCCTTTCCTCAACCTTATTAAAAAAATTCTTTTACTTCATATGTGCTCTCATCTTTTGGATCTTCATCATCCATTATCACTTTGAAAGAACTCTCAGAGATGGGTTTGTCTTTTCCAAAATTTCTCATTTTAAATGCGCTCAAAGTGCCAAATAATTGTTCTCTAGTGAGCTTTGTTGGATCATAATTTTCTTCAATTTTTCATACCTTATCATTTTAGCTTTTCAATAAAGTCCTCAAAATATTCTCTATCACGTCCTTATCATCCAAAATGATGCCAAGATTTTTGATCTCATTCACAGCATCATCAATTTTCTGAAATTATCTTACTATATCTTCTCCTTCTTCCATCCTTAAGTTTTTGTATCAGCCTTTAGCAGTTTTCATCTTAGCTAGTTTTACTCTATCATTTCCTTCATAAATATTTTTTAGTTTTTCCCAAACTTCATAAGGGGTTTTTAATGCAACAACCTTCACCAATTTAGTTTTAGATAATGCATGCCTTGCTCTTTCATTTTCTTCATAGGCATCAATCTCATCTAGAGTAGTAGGTTCATTTTCCAGCACCATAATTTTTTCTCCGCATCTTTCCAAGTCTTATAACTTTAAAAAAATCAGATATCCCCTCATCTTTACTTCCTTGAATCCATAGTTGGATCCATCAAAAGTAGGAATAATTAATTTATGCACCATGGGATCTCCTTGTGTGGTTAGACTCACTATCTGGGAAACTAAACTATAATACCAATTATTAAATGTCCCAAAAAACTAAGAGGAGTGTGAATCATTTGTCTATTAAAAATTTTCTCAATTTAACAGATCGAGTTCAAACTATTTATTCTTAACTTACTTAACCAAATCAAATAAACATGAGTAATCACTTAGACACTGAACACAAAAAATTAATGTGAAAAACTCAACATGGGAAAAACTATAGAGAAGGTAATTCTCATGAATAAAAACATTAGTTAAGGTGAATTTTGCAAAGGGTCGCTCACTGCCAAAATGATCACTGCGAGTTGGCTCACTACCTTGAGAAAGAAGAGAGAAAAGGAATCCATCACTAAATTATAATTAATAGAAGTAACCTTTGGATCACTTCCTATGGTGTCTAGACAACAATAAAAAACACCCTCACAACCCAACTTCATGCTTTCACCAAACCTTCACACTATATCTAACAAATTTCTTTCCCAACCATTCCCTTACTTTTCCATCACAATCCATCTCTTATACTAATATGAAATCACCAAGTTGGCCAACATAATTTGAACTAGGTCCAAACTAAACATTCATGTGGTGGGGAGGAATAAAAAGTGGGCCACACCACACACACACTACCTTAACCAAATAACATGTTACCCAAAAGACATAATAATGATATCCCAATAAGAAATAATATGTTAGCAATTATGCCTCTGAACTACATCAAAACATACTAACAATGAAAACATGTTATCACAAACCATATTGAAACAATAGAGAATTTAGTCCACTGACAAACACAATCAACACATAATACACCACTGAAACACATTTTCTAAAGAATTGTCCTTCTAGAGAACCAGCCTCCAAACCAACAGAACCTCAAAACCTCATCAAAAATATCATAATAGAAATACAAATTATAATACCAATCACCAAAGCATTATGTTTCCATAAATGAAAACCATATTGAGACATCAATGGATCTATAACATCATTAGCACTACCTATTGCAATATTAGCAATAAAAAAAAAAAACCTCACCTTTCAATGGACTCTTATGGATCTGTTGGCACAAGGTGATAAATGAATCAACCTAACATGACATTCCTCTATGTTTATCTTAATTCTTCTATATGTCATATACATGTTATTTTGTGCATGTTTTTTTTGTAAATGTGCATTTGTGTTGTCTAATTGGGGATGATGCAAAGCAGTAGAAACCATCTATTCTTTTTTTGGTCTCTACAATGTTGACCCAAAAAGACCTTTCATGTGTCTTTTATTTGATCTTCTTTCATTGTGCTCATAATTATACTACCTTTCAGAGATTATGTCTGTTAGGATTGGATTATACTGAGAGGGGGGGTGAATCAGTATAATAGAACTTTAAATAAATTATTCAACCACTTAACCATTAATCATACATTTGTAGTAAAGTAAAGAACATAAGTAAATGACACAGTACTCATAACACCATATTTGTTTACGAGGAAACCCTAGTGGGAATGATACCCACAAGCATACACTAAAGTATAGTGTCCCTATAAGGATACCTATCCTTGTTAGGAGTTTAATATTACATAGTACATTTCCTTGTTAGAGGAGTAACAACCCTGTTAAAGGTTCAAAACACCCTATTAGGGCCCTCTGAGCTTACATCTCTTACAATATAATTCAGTTACAAAAATCTCTCAGTCATGAACAAAAAAAGCATCACTAATGCTTTGATAGTTCCTTTATATTTCTTCAATCATCTCTATCTTTCTCTTCTCTACCATTTGCATATCTTCTCTCCTAAATAACTATTACAAAACTACATTCAATCTTTACAAAAAAGATCTTACGTATATATCTCTCAACTTTACAAAGTTGGCTCTCAGTATGAATATTACAAATAATACTAAGTCGGCCTTCAATACAAAATACATTTAATATAGCAAAAATTAAATGCATATTCAGTGCTCTTGCATATTCTATGTGTAGGCTATCAATAGCCAAAATACAACATCAATTTCCTAGAGTCCAAGTCATACTCCCTCAATCTTCATTGTTGTCCAACTACTTTGTGTCGTTGTTCCTCTGTAGTTTGTCTTTCTTCAAATCCTTCTAACTCATCATAGACTTAACCAAATCCAAATCAATCTTAGTTGGAGGTCAAACATACTCCATACTATTTTCCTCTAAGCTCGCTTGCCCTAATTCATCAATATTTTTCTTCAACATAAAAAGTACTTATGTATCTCTGCTACTATACTTAGTCAATTTTGAAACATCAAAACTTATCTTCAAAGTAATCGAACTTAAACCCATGTGTGTTTCCATAAATAAAAACAAAAAATTGAATCATATTTACCAAATTTGATCACTTGCCAACAATCTCTCCCTTTTGCATTGATGGCAACACTTAACAAAAAAATGACTAAGTGTTCCAACCAATCAAAAATTGTCTCTCCTCCTTATCTCTTCTTCATATTTTTCTCTCTTTATTTTATTATATTATATATTTTTTATTTTTCTTCTCTTCTCTATTTTTTTTTCTTCTCTTCTCCCCCTTTGACAAAAATGAAAAAGGTGCATAAAAAGCAATAAGCTCCAGTTCTTGCTTACCAGTTTTAGAATATCTTGAAAAGAGTCTTCCAAAAGCTTCACTTCTATGCTCCAAGTCTTGAACAATATCTGAGTGATGTGAATCAAACCATTCATTGCAAATGATGCAGTTTCAGCCTCTTTCAATTTTGTGGGTAAACCTTTAGTCAATGAATCTGAAACTTTCTCCAAATCTGAGAGATGAGCTTCAAGTATGGATAACTTCGAAGTGACAAAGCTCCTCAACAAATTAAATATTTTCAATACTCTTTCTTTTTCATTTACCAATACATTAATTTTGGCCAATATCCTTGTAACTTTTGTGTCTAGTTTTGTTGTGGACTGAGAAGATGTTCCACAACCATCCATCAAACTGTTCAAAGTTGCCCTTTCCTTGGCAATAATGTCCTCAACATTCTAAATATGTCTAATTGGATTCATGTAATAGCTAAATATTTTTCTCCCATGCCCAATGCAGCTCTTTGCATTTTTCAAACAAGTTTTTATAATGCCTAAGTCACATGTGATGGACTTGTAGTTTTTTTTCAGCTTCTTCTCTGAATATGTTTTCTCTGCAATCTTCAGCAAATTTTCATAGTGTCCATCAAACTCATCAAGTGTAATTTTCAAGTTCTTAATGTCATCTTTGTGCTGGAAAACCATAGGTACTGGAAGAAATTTATTCATAGTATCAATAGCTATAGTAATTAATTTTGCCTTCGTGTCTCCTTTCTATTCAAATCTTTCCTTTGCTTTGTTTAATGTAGTAAATGCTAGTTTTACCAATTCAACTTCATCCATGCTATCCACATTTATATCACTGCTTGCCAACAATGAAATAGATGGTGATTTTGCCTCTTTCTTTTAATCTTCTTGTTGTTCTATCTTCTGTTCATCATCCTTTTTCTTCTCAACTTCCTCTTTCTATTTTTCTTCATCTGCAATAGAGTGTCCAAATTTCCTGCAAAAGGGTCCTTCTCATCTTGTGAGGGGTCAAGGGTCACTGCCACACTAGAGACATAGAAATCTAGTGGAGGGTATGCTTTACTCTTCTTTATGGATTTCTTTGTCGCCTTTGATCTCTCACCCATTCCCAATTGTGTGGGTGATGTGGTTTGAGGAGGTGAGGGCCTGCTAGAAGTAGAACTCATAAGAATCTTATCTAATGCCTTATGAGTTTCCTTAGTCACTTCATCATACTTCCTCGCCATTATTTTCAATAGCATAACCTTGGTTCTTAACAGAGATTTCAATTCTTTGAATATACTATCCCTCTCTTGTACTGATAACATAGGCAGCATGTTATCAATTTCCTAATTTCTGATCTGATCATCCTTAATCTGTGCCAAGTGTTTTTTGTTTTCCAATTTTGCATACAGATCTGTAGGTATACTTCCTTCAATTTCTAAAATAATTTTCTTAAATGTAAGCAAATTCTCTATCACAATGTCTTCTATCTTCAGCTTATCTGATTCCTCATACCTGTTATAGTATTTGTCAATTGTAACCAATTTACCTTGCTCTAGTGCTCTTTTCTCTAGCATCTTCATGTCTGGTTTCCAAATGTGTTACTATTTTCTTCTCTTCTCCTGTTGTGGTTTACTTTTCAGGTGATTTAGGCTTACTTGATCTTGTAACTCTAGGAGTGACATCCTTTGCTTTCTCTATTTGTTGTTGTGGAGGAGGTGGACTATCTACCATAACTACCTCAGGAGTGGAAGGGGAATTAGTGCTTCCACTTGCTACTCCAAGAGATCTCTCTTCCATCTTCTTCTTGACTTCTTTCAATTCTTCTTCTGTTAGTCCAGCTTTTACACCATAATCATGAATAAGGTTAGCAATTTTCCTTTTCCTTTGTCCTCTAGACTATTCATCTTTCACCTTTGCTGATTTTTCTTCATAAGTTCTCCATCTTTCTTCTAGTGTATCAACTTTTGATGCAAGAACATGTTCTACTTGCATGGTGAGTACTTCAAAACTCACTTCATAGCCCATGGTGTAACACCATTTCTTTCAAGGTGTAACTGCTTCAAAACATACACAATCAATTTCAACCATGAAACAGATTGTATCCTTGTACTTTTCCATAATGTCCTCATGTAACTTATATCTTGTCTTCATTTGTTTCTGTAGAATTTTGATCATAGAAAATAGTTCTCCATCTACCCAAGTAGTATTCTGCATTTTGTAACTCTATGAAATTTGTATGCCAGTGGGTACTCCAGACTTCCAACCACTAGGATGTAAACCAAGAAACTTGTGTTCAATATGAATGAACATATGCATCAACAACGAACCAAATCTGAAATTTTTAGTTCTATCCTTCTTCACTAGCTTCACATTCTCCAGAAATTGCTGAGCCAGAACTTCGCATAAGTTATATTTTATGTTTTCCTTCACCATTCTCCATGCCATCATGATTACTCCAATAGATATTGAGTTAGGTATGCTAATTTAGTATAATTTATATCTGAGTATCATGGAAATCAATCTCACATCTTGTTGAAAGATATCATTTACTGTCATTGCCCTTTTGTCTCATTTAGAATGTGTTAGGGTTTTGACTTCTTTCTTCACATCCTTCTTCACAATAGGTATAACTCCAGTGTTGTCTAATCCAGTGATCTCATGAATTAGGTCACTACAAATTTTCACTGGTTGGTCACCAATCCATATGAACTGATCATGAACCCTACTCATCAATATCTTAAACCATTCATTTTCATTTAATTCGCATAAATCCATAACCTTCATTATGCTCAACTAACTAATGTGTTTGAATTCATCTTTCATGATTCCTTTTTCAATTATATTTTCCATTTCAATGAAAATTTCATTGTCTCCCAATGTATCATACTTACAATGTATGTAAGCCCTGATATCTTCTATGTGCAATACGCCATGTGGGGTTTGTGAAAATGCTCCTTTCGGATCCTCTTCACATGACTTATACGGATGTTTCTTAAATTTGTATCTAGGAAGATCAACAACATCAAAAATGATGGGTGCATCCATAGCTAGATGATGTTAAATACCTTTCTTTTACTAAAATCTGAGTGTTATGCTCCAATCGATCACGCACATCAAATGTAGAATAGTCTGAATGCTTCTGCTCTCTGATCTCCTTAGCTTTTTCTTTGTCAAATGGTGATTAGAGAGGTCATCAAATGGTGCTTTATACAAGTTAGGTTATAACTTCCATTTTCACTTTATACTGTCCACTCAGCTGCTAGATCTTGCGAACACAATATACAAGTCAGCTGATGGTGTGCTCTTAGGTATATAATCCATGATGTCAGATTAGTTCACACACAAGCTTGCATGAGCTCAATCTATGAATTTTGGGGTAGGATAAATTCTGATGTCTGTATCCAATGCTCCCCTAAGGCCATGATCGGCCAATTAGGTTGATTTTATCTTGCTACCTTTAGGAAAAGATCTAGTAGCATCTAATGAATCTCTCTAAACTAATGTCTCACTAGTTTCTTTAATCTTCCATATCTTACCACTGTTGTTGTCTTCTTCTTTCTTGAAAAAATTTTCAAAATCATTCTTCACATCTGCAATACTCTTTCCAATATCATTTCCATTCTTCTGTGAATTCATAGGAGGTGGTTTTCTTCTATTATCTACTCCATTATACCTGCAAAACTTTGCTATATGTCCTAGATTATTGAATTTGTAACATATAGGAGGTCTTCTTTCTTGATTAACTTGTAACTTACAGTACTTCATAATGTGTCCAATGTTATTACATTTGTATCATGTAGGTTTCATTGTAGGTTCTCTTCCATTGTATTTTCTATATCTTGATTGATTAGGTCTTTTGCATTCTTATTTCTTGTGCCCATAACCATTATAGTTAAAACAATAACTAGAAAAAGTTCTAAAAGGGGCATTACCTCTGCAGTCTCTCTTCATGTGTCCAAATCTGTTGCAACTAAAGAATCTACCTCTAAAAGGTCTGATCTTCTCTTTAGGTTCTTTAATAGATGGTTTCACAACATCAATCTTCTCACCTGATTTCTCTTCCTGATTCTTTGAACATTCAGCTTCATTGAAGCCAATACCAGTCATATTACCTTTAGGTTTCTGTTTGTCTAAATGTTCATCAATCAAATCACTGCTGGAGTGAAGTTTCTCAATGTGATTCTTTGCTTCAACAAGTTCACCTTTCACAATCTGATTTTACTTCTCCATTTCTAGGTATTTGTTCTTATAGTTGTCAGCCTCATTCTTCATTTGATTCAATGCACTATTTAAGGTTTCTTTAGATTTCTTCTTATCATCCTTTTGCATCTATACTTCTATAGCCATAGACTTATTTTCAAGTTTCAGAGTTTCAATCTCTTCTTTTAGTTGTTTCACCTGATCTGAATTGTCCTCATCTTAATCCTCTTTTATCTGGACCACAAGATCTTCTCTTTAACTTCTGGAAATCTCAAGTTGTTCTTTGAGTTTCTTTATAAATATCTCAACTCTTCGCATGTTGAATCTCAATTCTCCATTCTCTGCTTTTTCTTTATCAAGGTCTTCAAGTGCAGTATCAAATTTTTCTTGCAACATGTCCAAATCCATTCTGATCTCCCTCAAGTTGTTAGGATTTCTCTCCAAGGACCAAAAGCTCTGATACCAATTGTTAGGATTGGATTATACTAAGAGGCATGGTGAATCAGTATAATAGCACTTTAAATAAATTCTTCAACCACTTAACCATTAATCATACATTTCCAGTAAAGTAAAGAACACAAGTAAATGACACAGTACTCATAACACCATATTTGTTTACGAGGAAACCCTGGCCAAGGGAAAAACCCAGTGGGAATGATAACCACAAGCATACCCTAAAATATAGTGTCCCTGTAAGGAGACCTAGACCTGTTAGGAGCTGAATATTACATAGTGCATTTCCTTGTTAGAGGAATAACAACCCTGTTAAAAGTTCACAACACCCTGTAATGGGCCTCTGAGCTTACAGCTCTTACAATACAATTTAGTTACAAAAAGTTCTCAGTCATGAAAAAAACAAGCATCACTAATGCTTTGATAGTTCCTTTATAGTTCTTCAATCATCTTTGTCTTTCTCTGCTATTCCATTTGCATATCTTCTCTCCCAGATAACTATTACAAAACTACATTCAATCTTTACAAAAAAGATCTTACATATATATCTCTCAACTTTACAAAGTCGGCTCTCAATATGATTATTACAAACAATACTAAGTTGGCCTTCAATACAAAATACATTTAATATAGTAAACATTAAATCAATATTCGGTGCTCTTTCATAGTCTATGTGTAGGCTATCAACAGCCAAAATACAACTTCAATTGCCTAGAGTCCAAGTCATACTCCCTCAATCTTTGTTGTTGTCTAACTGCTCTGTATCATTGTTCCTCTACAGTCTGTCTGTCTTCAAATCCTTCTAATGCATCATAGACTTAACCAAATCCAAATTTATCTTAGGTGGAGGTAAAACATACTCCATAATTTCTTCCTCTAAGCTCACTTTCCCTAATTCATCGATCTCTGTCTTTGACATCAAAAGTACTTTTGTATCTCTACTACTATACTTATTCAATTTTGAAACATCAAAACTTATCTTCAAACTAATCAAACTTAAACCCATATGTGTTTCCATAAATGACAACCAAAAAGTGAATCATATTTACCAAAGTTGATCACTTGCCAAAAATGTCAATTCAGTTGCCATAATTATTTAAATACATGATTTATCATATGATCATACCAACCCCAGATTTAGTGGATCCTTTTGGGATCTCTTTTTGTCATGTAATTCATTTACCTTGGTTTGTCCTCACTTGGGGGCATATCATGATGGAAACATATTTTGGATGTACGTATGATTTGTTAAAGATATTTATCTTGTTAATTAATTTTCAATTTCTTTAATGTGGAGGGGGGGGGGGGTATACACTCTTCTCCTTGATACAAATCTTGCACACTACACAACCAAATTTGCAATCAAAATTTTTCAAATAAACTAACAATAGATGCATTACATCTTTTATACCCCTATGCATCACATCTTTTATTCCCTTGAGCATTATTTATAAAAATTCCTTTGGAAAAAATGCTTTCATAGGCCTTATCCTCCCTTTTTTACACCTCTTTCTACATGATCCATAGTAATTCAAACCTTACTAGCCAAGTTTGGTCATGTCCCTCTCCCTTTTTTTTGAGTGTTTCTCCTTTTTATCTTGGTTTTGGATTTGATGGGGACCTAATTTACTTGGGGACTTGGTGTCTCCTTGTCTCCTTGACCTTAATAAATTTTTCAAATGCTTTGATATACTTTACTGTGAGCATGAATCAATCTCATAATATTTTTAAATTAAGGGCTAAATGTACCATCCAAAATTGTTCTCACCTACAATTGGATTCTTAGTTAGGTCCTAGTTTAGTGTCCTTGGGTTTTTTTTTTTATTATGCTTGATCTAGCCTTGATTTTTCTTTCCATTCTGACATCTTCCCTACAACTAGAACCCTTGGAGAAAAAAATTCTAATCTTTTTTTAGGGCAATAGGTTGACTTAATCGTCCTATTCCCCAAAAATTTCTCTAAATTTTGAATTGAGATTTGGTCTCAACAGTTAAGTGGGAAATCCAAATTCTTGTTGGCCCTCTTCAAGTTTTGAGCTCCAAAATTCTTTTGAGTATGTAAGCATCCTTCCTTTCCTCATTTAAATACAACATAAGAACATGACATTATATTAAGCTCTCTCGTACAATTTTTCATCTCAAGCATCCTAAGGAAGATTTCAAGAATCTAAGCCATTTTTCAAGGAAATATTCTCAATTGTAGCAAGATTCTCTCCCTCATTGAAGTCCAAGAAGAGGAGACTTCAATCATGCAAGAAGATCCTTTTCCAACTACATGAATATCAATTTGAATTGCTTCCTTTTCAAGGCAAAAGACATAAAGCATAAGAACATTGGATATTTGGGGAGTACTTTTAGGTCTATGTATTTATGAAAGGAATCCTTGATTATTCTCAATAGTTCAATATCTAACCACCAATTCAAAATTACTTCAAACATCTTCATAGATATTGTGATATTGGGTCCATTTGTGAAGATATAAGAATTATATTTTAAAATCTAGCCTCTACTTTACATTAGAAAGATTTCTATTTATGCATATTTCATTCAATTTCAAGGTTTATTCCTCAATTGGGGTTTAATTGAGGTAAACCCATCTCTACCAAACATTTTCTCCCTTTTATGTGTGTAGGAACATGTGGTGCTAGTTTCAGGATTAGATCTGGAAAGTACAGCCTGTTGGGATTAATGGGAAGTAGTACTGAGAGGGGAGGGGTGAATCAGTACCTCTAAAACTTTTAATGCATTTCACCTTTCATCATTAGTAAACAATATTTATTGTATTATCGACCATTTATGATGTTCTTCTTATCTGATTAATATTAATTCATAATCTTTAAATGTTTTCAACATTCATAGAAGCATTTCAACATTCATAGAAGCATTCATGAAAGTAATAAACACATAACACAAGATATGATATCGCTGAAAACTCTTGTTAGGAAGTAAAAATTGTGGTGGGGATGGCACCCACAAAACTTCACTATCTATAGAATGGAAGGGATCTGGTAAAGGCTTACAATTGATCACTTCTAATGATCTACCCTGTTAGGAGTATTAATGTGGAGACCTATTAAGATCTACTCTGTTAAGAGCTTTTAGCAACACCAATGACGTGTGCACTTGGTTAATACGAGATTTACAATAGGAGTATTAAGTCCACCTTTCTTCAAAGGAATTCTTAAGTGTACTAAACTTGTTAGAATGAGTACAATATGTTTGACCTGACTGTATGCAATCTATAATTTCTGATCACAGATCCATTAAAGCTCTTATAATATGAATATCACCTATAGTGATTGATTAATACCTTTTATCTGCTCATCGGTAGCCTGTTTTCTTGTTCTTGAAACTGATTTGATCCTTACATGCTCTCGATGGCTAAAATCATCATTAAACAACAATATGTTCACAATATATTGAGAATCTATTTATACAAGTATTTGACCTATTCTAGAATCACGCATTACAATGTCAACTCTTGATCCAAGGTATACAACTTGACCTTGATCTTTAGTTTTGCATGTTTTAAAATAGTTAAACTGATTAAAACAATAACAATTACATTGCTTCCTCTGCACACAATGGATTTAAAAAAAATTAAGAAGCTAAATATATAACTTCAGTGTTTTATCTGACGTGGAAAGTCAGATCCATTTTTTTTGGGATGTTACTGACTGTCAGTTCTTGGTAGTCAGGTTGAACTGAAAGTCTGTTGGCATTCCTTTGCTAAACTGATCATTAGGTTCCCTTCATCTATCAGGCTCCTCTCTTTTTTGTTTCGTCGGGTTGCACTGTTGTTACTCATCGTGTTCCTTTGTCCTTTTTGTCATCATGTAACACTGAATAGTGTTTGTTGGGATGCTTTGTACTTGGCAGTATTGGGTAACCTTGGCATCGGGTATTGTTGTGCCATTCAGTGTAGTGTAAACCGATGGTCTAGATCATTTTTTTCCTTGTATATACTAATGGAAAAATATAATGCCTTCAATCTCCCCCTTTGACATTAGTATCAAAAAATGATATGTGCATAATACTAAGTGTTTAGTAGGTACACCATGTCTATATCCTTGTCATTATATGACTCCCCCTAACTATATACATCGGTAAAGCATAAGTATGTGTACATGTATACTATCCTCTGTACTATACATTCCCTGTTCATATCACTTCCCCCTTTATACTGATTGAACTGTATGTACATATCACTTCCCCCTTTATTTGATTGAACTGTATGTATATATCACTTCCCCCTTTATTTGATACTCATGACAAAAATGTACAACTTATAAGATTCCAAAAAATGTGACAAAAATGTGTAACTTACAATGTGTCAAGAATATGTGAGTGGGTGGTCTTTATGTCTTTGAGCAGTTTCTCCCATTTTTCTTTCAGGAGTTCTAGTACCATGTGCTCTAGCTCTAGTTGTGCATGTATATCATAAATGTTGTCTAGGATAGACATTTTTGGGGTGGCAATTAGTGCTTTTTCCTCTGTCATATGTTTATGTAGTAGTGTGAGTGTCGGTAAGAGTTGTGCCTAAAGCTCATTTACCTCATCTCTGAACTTTGTCTCAGCAATCTGTATGTCCTGTCTCAATTTTTGAGCTTGCTTGATTTTCTCATTGTGCAATTTTATTTCCTCTTCACTATTTGTGAGACTCTGTACACTTTTCTGAAGATCAGCATCTATCTGTGCTATCTTTTTGGTATACTCATGGGTGAGTTGATCAAGTGTGCATAATTTATGTATTAAGGTTATAGCTTCTGAGATTATTGGATCTATTGTGCTAACCAATTTAGAAAGCTTTACCTTTTGCAATGCCACTTCCTGGCTTATCTTCTCAAATAGCTTGAACTCATAATTCTATTCAATTCTTTCTTCCATGACCTTCTCAGCATCTATGGTTTGAGATGTGATTGCGTCTGTGAGAACTTCTAATTGATCAAGCATTGGGGTTGTTTGATCTGTTAGAGTAATCAGTTTACTCTTTTTCGGCTTATGCTTTCACTTAAGTGCATATAATTAATACTTTATATTAATTATATTGCGCATCCTAGCTTTTAGGTTTTAGGGTTTGTTCACCTTTTTAAGGTCGAACTTTGTAATTCTCTTCATTAATTCAGATTATAATTTCGCTCTCATTTTTTAGCAACTTCTGAGTTCTTCAGCTTTTTCGTTTTTTGCTTCTTCTTTGTATCAGGTTCTTGCATGCAGGTGTATTCGGGGTCTGTGGATTTGCATGTTTGAAAAATTCTACATGGTATCAGAGCCACCCTGCTGCTGTCTGGTTTGAAGTTTTTCGAAGCCACGAATCGAAAGCGTCATCTGCAGCTTCTCTGGGAGTTTTCTATCATTTCTAAGGAGGCACCATTTTCTGGAGTAGATTGAGCCAAAACTGACGTCGCCATTGTGTTCAGAAGGCCCGGGAGAGTCGAAATCACATAAGACTCGACCTATTCAGCCTCCGGGAGCACAGGCAAAAAAATTTTGCCCTACTAGGGCCGTACGGCACGCAAAACGAGGTCATCTCTCAAAAAAAATTGAAAAAAATCAAAAAAAACCATTAAAAATGGTTTTTTATGCGTTTAAATAAACGCAGCCAGTGTTAAACTCTTCCGC
>MU228154.1:0-10290 GCA_018584345.1 Thuja plicata | reverse complement strand
TATATACATGTGTGTATATACACATGTGTGTATATACACACATGTATATACATGGTATATACACACGTGTATATACATGTGTGTGTATATACGCATGTGTGTATATACATGTGTGTATATACACATGTATATGTGTGTGTGTGTGTGTATGTGTATATATGTACACAAGTTAAAAATACATATTCAAATTAATTAAAAAAATAAAAAAATAATCCTTATTCCAATTTTACAATATGGGATCCAAACAGAGAATAGCTTATTCCAGCTTTCATTTTTAGAATTAATTAATTCGAGAATAGGCCCTTATTCTGGAATAGGCCTATTCTGGATAAGTTAATGCCATGCACCAAACGGGCCCTTAGCGATCACAAAAATACCCTAGCTTCTTTGCTTGTTCCTCTAGTCTCCTTTAGCTCTGCTTGAATTGTGATTAGAAATGTCTAAGTAAATAAATGTATACTTCATCATGCATAGATTGGCACATTTCCTAATGAACTTATAAGTCTGCAAACAATCCAGTCATCCAATATTCTAGAGATCATTCAGTATAGTGTGTAAAATCAAGCGATCTCATATAGAGACTCTAAATTAACCATATATATTGCTTATAATCTTGCATCAGCTTATCCTGCACATATAGGGGCTGGATAGATTTATGTTATTTCTCCAAAGCTCCCCCTAAGGCTATGCTTGGTCATTTAGGTTGAAGTAGCAACATCAGGCAAAGGTTCAGTAACATCTATTGAATCTCTTTGAACCTTAGACTCACTTTGTTCCTTCACTTTTCATTACCACTGTCCTTGTCTCCTTCCTTCTTAAAATGATTTTCAAACTCATTCATGTATTCTGCAAAACTTTTTCCAACATCACCAACATTTTCCTTCACAACAATAGGCAGTAGTCTTTTGTTGCTTGCAGCTGCATTATACCTGCAAAACTTCTCTAAAGTCCTTGATTGTTACATTTATAACATATAGGAGGTGATCTATTCTGATTGACCTGTAATCCCCGGTTTATTGTGATGTGTCCAAATTTGTTGCATTTGTAACATGTAATCTTAGTTTTTGTTTCTTCTCTAATTTGATCTTATTTAGTGTTGAAATGATCAAGTTTTTGTATTATATCTTCTTATTCCCATATTCATAGCAATTGATGTTGGATTACTAAGAGAGGGGGTGAATCAGAAAACTATGATACTTAATACTTTAAAAAAATAACTCTGATTCAACTTGGTAGGATAAACAATAGTTGCAACTGAATCACCAAATATCTCAAATAACTTAAGTAGTAACTTGCATAAACACTAAAAAACATGCACATGAATCATTCAACACATTTGACAATAGATTTAACGAGGAAACCCCATTTGAAAAAAACCTCCATGGGAATTGTCACCCACAAATGAAAATACTCTTCTAAAGTAGTTAAAAGTTTATCATGTTAAATATTACAATACACATTTGCTAAATGTGACCCTGTTAGGGGATTTACCTCATTCTTGTTAAGACCTTCACCCTGTTAGGAGTGGCCTGGTTAGAGGGATTTGAACACTCTTTTAGAATGTCACCTTTCTCAAGGATTTTACAAAAGACTGTTAAGTCCACTCGGTTAAGAGATTTTGTTGTTACAAATGCAAATAAGCAATAGCATGTAAATGATCTGTAAAACTGCAACTACCTCTTTCTTGATCAAATCCCTTTATGTTCTCTTTCACTACTGGCATCAACACTTCATTAATCTCTTCACTAAGACTCAGATTTATCACTTATTTTTTCTTCACTGCATCACTCGATAGCACTTCAACTCTTCAACTTTCCAGTCATTTATTATTTGAATTCATCCTTTAAATAGACTCTATTTTTGCCTCTTAATCTGCTTGATTAGGTTTTCCTTCAATCACGCTCAGTCGTTAGATTAATTTTTCTAAACTAATTCAGTGAAGTTGAAACTCGGTTAGTCACTTCAGTATCACCTCAAAACTTGCACTTTTCTTGGAAACAAAACTTTTACTTTTACCGCTTAATCTATACCATAAATTTCTTCCTTGAATTTTCTCGTGCGTAGATCTTGTAACTAAATTTATTTTCATTCTTGGAATCCTCCAGATTTTTGTAGCATTGTATTGAATAAATTCTTATCCTTGTTTCTCATATATGTTATGTTTGGTGACTAACATGCACTGCTCGGTGCTTCAATGGCTCGGTGTCCTAACTGACTTTCATAACCCTTTATCGACATACTCTCTCTTCTTGGTAACAAACCTCTTTAGTCTTAACAACTTGCTCAATCTTCTTTACCAACTTGATAAAGTAGAAACCAATTATCTCAATATGATCTTATCATTGTCTTATCTTTCTATTTCCCAATTAAATCAACTCCAAAAGATATGGCAATTCAATATGATCCAGAAATCAATTGCTTGACATCAATGACAAAACAACAACTGATCTAATTCTTTCTACAATCATGTATACCTCTAATCTCAGTCTTCATCATCATCTCCATCAGTTGAGTAACAATATCCCTCTTTGGCAGTGATGGCAACATTGTCAATTGATGATGGTAACACTATTCATCTTCCTTTTACAACTCTGATCTATCTTTACTTCCTCTAAGTTGTTTGATCTTGTTCTCCCTCTTTTTTCATTCTCTCTCAACATCTTTATGTATATTCTTCTTTTTTCTGTTCTTTCAACGAGTCAATCTCCCTTAATCTTTGTATTCATTAATTATTCATTCTCCCTCTTTGACAACAATGCCAAAGTTTCATACTCCTAAAAACTTGTGTTGTCAGTGGATCATAACTTGCATGTACTGATAACTCTTTGCATAAATAATTTCTTTACACAACTTTAGGAAACACCTAAAGTGTGAATACTAGCATCAACTCATAAAATAGATATTCTATTGAGTTCTATATTTGATGCACTATGCATCTTTCTTTAATGAATGTTGGATAGGGGTAGGACCCCTAACTTACCTTGGAGATACTCAAAAGCATCATTCGGTAGTGGTTTAGTGAATATATCTGCTAATTCCTCTTTTGAATTCACATACTCCAACATTACCTTCTTGTCTTGAACTTGCTCTCTCAATTAATGATACTTGATAGATATGTGCTTGGTCTTAGAATGCTTTACCGGATTCTTTGATATGTTTATAGCACTTGTGTTATCACAAAAGATAGTAATTGTATTGGTGATCTCCTCTTGCATACCTTGTAGTAGTTGTTTGATCCATACAATATTTGCACAATTCATAGTTGTTGTAACCTATTTAGCCTCGGTAGTAGGCTGTGATATACAACTTTTCTTTTTACTTAGCCATGTAACTAGTCTTTCTCCTAAAAAGAAAGTGTCTCCACTTGTACTCTTTCTATCATCAATATTTCTAGCCCAATCAGCATTGGTACACTGTTAACTCAAAATTTTATCCTTTTTGGTATAGTAGACCAAAGTCCTCAGTTCCTTTCAGATATCTAAATATCCTTTTCACTGCAGACATATGTGAATCTTTTAGATTGGCAGAAAACCTAGCAACAATGCCAATTGCATGAGCTATATATGGTCTACTGTGAACAACATATTGTAGCTTACCAATCATTGATCGGTAGAGTGTCTCATTTACTTCCTTTCTCATTTCTTCAGCAAAAGATCTGCATAATTTTTCATTGCCTCCAAAAATAATAGCATCAACAAATATCTCAACAATCAAAATCTTCTTAGCACTGTCACATTTTAGATAAACATTACTATTATCACTAGTTCTTTGAAATCCAATCTTGATTAGATATGCATACAATCTTCCATACCAAGCTCGGGTACTTTCTTCAAACCGTACAGTGCCTTGTGTAGTTTGCATACCATTTACTTGTTATTATTATCAGCAAATCCTTCAGGTTGTTCTATATAAACTTATTCTTCAAGAATACCATTAAGAAATGCAGACTTGACATCCATTTTATAGACTTTAAATCATTTGTAGGCTGCATATGCTAGTAGAATTATTACTCCTAACCTAGAAACAAGTTCAAAAGTTTCACCATAGTTAATTCCTTCTTCTTGTGCATATCCCTGGCAAACTAATCTTTCTTTTTTTCTTACTACATCTCCATACTCATTCAATTTATTTCCAAAAATCCATTTAGTACCAATAACATTCTTATCTTTAGGTCTCGGTACTGTAAAGAACATAAAAGAGATGTAGAGATATATAAAAAATGTAAAGAGGTAATATTTATGATGAAATGGGTACAAGAGACTGGCACATCTAAATAATCCCCTTTACATATGAAAAGTTTGGGAAGGTAAGATTCTCCTCTTTGCCCCAAATTCACAAAGGAAAGATCCACATTGATTGACCACAAGGAAATGGTCAATGCACAAATGAATCAATTGATTAGAAATATTGAGAAAAAGGAAAACCCTACATTCCGTTTTGGAGGAGAGTGTGTAATAGATTTGAAAAGATTAAAATCTTAATTGAAATGAATTGAAGACAAATACTAACCTTAAAGTATAGCAGATCTAGAAATTGTTGTTTTCTGGTGTCTTTACTGAGTTTCTAGAAATTCTGCAACCTGTCCTGGCCTAGAAACACAGAGATGGAGAAAACCCAAAAATTGTTTTCTTTTCTGAGCAAGGTCAACATTGACCCAAATATGAGGGCACAATTGTACCCCTTTATGTCAACCTTGACCTACATTTCTCTGACAAAAAATTTGTTTGCGGATCCCAAAACTTTGTCGAAAAGGGTATCTGAATCTACTCTGTAATGTGTTGTTTCGTACCTGCACTTGCAAGAAAAAACTTTTTTTTTTGTTTTTTGGATAGGGGGTTTGCCTTGGTCAAACCCCAGTTATGGAATTAACCTTGAAATTGAATTGAAATTGCAGTAATAAACAAAGTAAATAGAACAATTCACTTTGCTTATGTTGAAACCCTTGTGGAGGATTCGAATCCTTGAATCCACAAGTATGGATGCTCCAAATGGATGTAGAATGTAGGATGTAGAATGTAGGATGTAGGATGTCTCAAATCAATTGCCTTTAGATCTTCAACACCAATCTTGAATGAATCTTGGAATAGGAAGAGGCTTGAATGGATATGAATGGAGAAATCTTCAACAAGAGGGCTCCATAGAGCTTGAATCCTTCAATGGCTACTAATGGATCTCCTTGATGAATTGAATCTTGGATGCTTGAATGCTTGAATTCTTGAAAGTAGACGATCACTTTGATATATTATGCGTAGATAATATCCTTCTTTTTTTCGTGGATGATCATTATTGAAATGAGAGGAGAAGGCTTCCTTATATACTAGTCTAGGGTACAAACTTCTAGAGAGTCTGGCATATGAGAATTAAATTCCAATTAGGCCCATACCCCTAGAAGTGGACCTATATTAAATATCTTTTTAATATTTGCCACTTCGAAGCCCAAAACAACCGACCCGGAGTGGGAAATAATTCTTTCCAAACCCCGACATCTAAAAATATTTGAAATTTGAAATTTAGACCCTGGGTCCCTGACCTAGGTCAAGGTCAAGGTCAACCTTGACCCAGAAGGTTGACCTTGACATTGGGGTCAAGAACCTCAAAATCTCATAGAAGGATACCAGAAATAGGTATGAGAGAAGTGGAAAATAGGGTAGGATTGGGGAAAAACCAGATCCAATTCAAAGACCCATTCAAGCCATTTGACATGACCCAAAACCACTTACTCAGAGGGATAAACCAATCCTAAATAGAAGTGCTTTGATTTTACGATGATACATTTAGCCCCCACTTTAGCAAGAGTATGGACTCGATGCAAACTCTTAGTAAAGGAGATCACAAGCAAAAGATAATCTTATTGATATCAAAGCGACAAAGCAATCCTCAAGCCCTCAGGGACTCAAGTATTTGTCAACCCCAAGATTACAATAAGATAGACATCACCAGTCAAATAAAAAGAGAGAGAGGGTGTGATTACCTCACCCAATGAGAACCTATGTCCCATTGTGAATCACACAAGGAAACAATACAACTGGAAAGATGGAGTTGAACTGCCTAGTGAATGTTGAACTGCCTCAGGAATTGTTGAACTTTAGAATAGCTGCAAATGTAATAGCACTCTCTTCATTTTCTGTATTTTTCAAATGCAGCAATCTTTCTTGTATTTATATTGAGAAAGAGGCTAGGAGATACAAGTCCCATGAAGGGACATTTATATTCATTATCATTGTTAATTTATATATTAAAATAATATAAGTTTGAATAATATATATTTAATAATAATATATATAATATAACATATATATGTGTATATATATATATACAAAATAATATATTATTATTAATCTATATTAAAGTATTATATGTATTATAAATGATCATACGACTAAAGCTACAAACATTAACACTCCCTTTTAGCTAGGGAGGATGATCAAACAGAATGTGTAATAGTCTCCCTTGTCAACACTTATGACCCTCACAATAGCTACATAAAACATCAACACTCCTTAACTAGAGAAGATAAAATCCATTAAGGTAATAAATCCATTAATTTTGAAAGAGAGAAGATATCACCTCACTGTTATGTAGTGATAAGGTACCTTGAATAGCATACTTATGCACTATATCTCTTATATAGTTTTCATCACTCTTGGTGAAACCCAAGTTATGTAGGAGTTAGCATAAAGGCATTTTAGCCACACATAGAAATCAATCTCATAATCATAGTCTTATAATTGCAAAAACATTCTTTATTGTTGACTCTCTCTAAAGAAATATGACCAAATTCCTTGGAAATCAGAATGAATCAGATCCTCTGGATGATCCCTTTAAATTTAAAGGTCTTGCAACAACCTCCTGACCTCCTCATCCAAGGTTTCTTTTAGATGAACTATCATACTCCCTCTAAATCTAACATCAACCTTCTTCCAGCAAGTCATGCCTTTGTTCTTTGGTATGGAACTACATCATTTGAATCACAATCCTTTGGCCTTTTATAGTTTCCTGGTCACTAGGGAAACCATCTCGATATGGCTTTCCTTTTTCAATCAAAATGATTAAGATCCTTTGAAAATCAATTTTGGGAGATCCTCTAGTAGCTCCCTCTGTCACGAAAACATACATGGACCCAATCATGAAAATATCTTGCTCTAAGAGACTCTCATCATTTGGTAGGAGTAGTTTCTCATACACAAAGTACTTGTCTGATTCCATAGAAATATGAGTGAATGTAATAAACTATGGATTTATCCCCATGCTTGGAAACATCAAAAATTCATGATAATCTGGCTTCCATCTGAAGCTTCAAGTACATGCATCAACCTCTTGACCTTCTCATCCAAGGTTGCCTTTGATATATTGTTAAACTCCCTCTGGATGTTAATTCTTCCTCCTTGAAGAAATGTCTTCGGTCATCAACTTAGTCCTATGACTGCAAGCGTCAAGTTATTTCTTCCTTGAATGCAATCTCTTATGTTTCTTGATCTGTCCTAAAAGCATTTCAAAGATATTACAAATAGTTCATAAAACTAAACTATCTCAAAGAGAAATACCAAAGATAGAAGCATACAAGATTTTACTAGCCAATATTATAGCATAAATTTCAAACTCAAAATTTATATGCAATAATAAAACATGGAATACTTATCTTAAGTTTCAAATATTTCTTTCGTAAGGTGAGCACATATAGGAAATATTAGGCATAAATCAAATCTCATCATAATTCCCCTTCAATGAATCCATACTCTTGAATGATTCTTTGATACCGTAAGAAGCACTGCCATCTTTCCTCATATCCATCAATACTTGACTCCTGATGGTCTTTATGAAGATTTCGATATTTTTTTATGCCAGAACGTGGAAACTATATTTAACCATTGATATCACTGTAAGTTTCATCCAATCTTAGAGAATAATCGTAGTCCTCAAATCACATAATAGTATTGCCAAATTCAGAATTTATCATCGATGTTCTATAAATCTCATCAATCACATAGAATATGAAACTAGACAAATTAATATCGTTGTCCATGATGATCGCCAATACAAATGTGACAAAGATAAGCCATGATTATAAGCAGCATCCAATCCAAATACAATCTGCAATGAGTATGAAGGATGTGAATCTCTCTGTGTGCATTTTCCATTCTAAGACACCGCTCAAGTATCTGCCCTCTTTTCCCTTCTTTTGCTCGTATATAGGTAACATTGTCATAGTTTTTGTTTTTAATTCTATCTATATTATATGTGCTAGCAATAGATACTTAGATTGAATCCTTGCTCCATTACAAAGGTAAGGCTCGGGTTGAATGCAATATCCCGTTATTTCTCATGATGTTGATAATCTTCAGAAATGTAGAAGCCATATTGCCGATACCTCACAATACCAGATATCAAATATAAACCATTAAAATATCTGTATGTATTTATCGCTGCTTGTTAAATGATATCTACTTCTTTAAGAGGTCACCATTCATAGAATAACCACTGCTGAAATAAATGGTTTGATGGTGATGGTGCTCGATGCATATAACTTCATGTCCATGCAATTGATACTATTCTTCTAAGATGCTTGCACCATACATGGACGTTGAATACATGCATATCTCCTTTTTTCCAAACAGCTCTTCCATTCAGTCTTATAGGTATGGCTTGATACTTACTCTTTTCCCTCTGTCCTATTTGATGCTAATCCAAATGGTAAAAGGGAGTTCCATCCCTAATCGCAACTTCCTTTATCATTGTATAATAATTGTTGATGCTTCCATATCTAGTTGTAATGGTAACAGTTTCTCTATTTTTATGTCACAGATGTAACAAATGCCTTTTCTTTGATTATCCCCTTGATTTGTGCCTATAACACCCCCCTCTCATGTTCACTGGTATACATCGCTTCTCTCATCTGTGAAACGAGTAGACAACCAGAACATTGTGGGTGAGGATTTGTATCTTTACACTTACGATACACTCATGCATGGCTTCAGCGCCAAGTTGACCCAGTCGGAGCTTGACATGTTGGAGGAGATTTCGGGCCACCTGTCATCATTTCCAGACTCATTTGGAACCATGGGTACAATACATTCTAAGGAATTTCTGAACCTCGGCCCGGAATGGGGTATTTTACTAGAGTTTCGATTTGGGCAAGACATAATTGTTGGCATGCTGGATACCAGAATTTGGCTGGAGAGAAGGAGTTTCCATGATGAAAGAATGGGACCAGTCACGATAAGATGGAAAGGATTTTTCCAGAGTGGCACAACATTTGAATATTCTTTTTTGCAACAGAAAGCTGATTGTAGCGCGCTACTTTCACAACAGTTTGATGGCCATGTCTGGGAAGCTCAGCCTGGACAACTACAATTCTCAAAGAGACTCTCAAGGGCATGGAAGCCACACGTCATCCAATGAAGGAGGTAACTACGTGGAATATCATTTATTTTGACGATTACGCTCCTGGCATAGCGCATGGTGTGGCTCCTGCGGCGTGAGTTGCCATGTACAAGGTCATCTGGTCCAATGGCAGTACTGGGTCCAAAGCATTGGCTGCAATGGATACCGCAATAAGAAACGGAGTTGATGTTGTGTCTATGTCCTTTGGCTTCCTCCCGCCTCCCTATTTCCAAGATTTAATACCCATGGGATCCTTCCCGGCTATAAAAATGGCGTCGTTTAAATTAATAAAATGAAATCCTTGTATATTCTATTTGTGCCAAAATATAATGCTTGGAATTGTGCGCAGACCTCAAACTTGCAAAGGGATATGGAATCGACATAATTTTACATGTTTTATGTACACATAAATTATGTGTATGTATTATATCAAAGAGAACCATGTTATTTTCTTTGGTCTATTGATTGTGTGTCTATTTTCTACATTTGAGAAAGAGGCTAGGAAAGACATGTCCCATTCATTATCATTGTTAATTTATATATTAGATTAATATAAGTTTACATAATATATATTTAATAATTTTATATATATATATATATATATATTAAAGTATTATATGTATTCTAAATGATCATACGACTAAAGCTAAAAACATTAACATGAATATTCTATTCCAAAAAAGCAAAACAAAAACTAGAGAGATCCATTCTTAAGGACACCTTCCGACCTTAAGGGCCCGTTTGGCGCATGGAATTAACTTATTCAGAATAGGCCTATTCTAGAATTAATTAATGCTCAAAATGAAAGCTGGAATAAGCTATTCTGCATTTGGATCCCATAATGTGGAATTGGAATAAAAGGTTATTTTTTATTTTTTTAATTAATTTGAACAATATGTATTTTTAACT
>MU228153.1:64136-74610 GCA_018584345.1 Thuja plicata | reverse complement strand
AGAAAAAGGACTTTGTTATTGGATGGATTCTGACAATTCCTAGACTCGAGGAAATCAGAAAAAGACTCTGGAAAATCAGAGAAAGAGAACAAGAATATGTAAGATTTGAAATTACAAAAATGAAGCAACAGATTTAAAGAAATGGAAGCAACAATTGAAAGGAGAAAAGCAAAGAAGATTAAAGGTGAGGGCGAAACAAATCATTTTTCTAATGGTGTTTTGACTAGAGGAAGGAGGGAAGATAACGAGTTTGCAGTAGAGACTTGTCTATTGGAAGGCATGGAAAATGAGAGCAAAGAGATTGCAGCAGAGGCAAGCCTTTGTGAAGGCTTGGAAATATTGATAGCAAAGGAGGAAGAAAAGAAATAAGTTGTAGCTATGGGTGGTGTTGCAGTAGAGATAGAGAAATATGAAGATGTAGTAGAAGTTGTGAAATGTCCTCTGCAGGGCGTGAGGATGATGGAGAGCATGGGGCAACAGAGTATAGAGAGGTTGGAGATAGTAAAGGAAGAAAATGTTGTAGATGTTGTAGTGGAGAATGCTAGAGAGGTGTATATTGAGATGGCGATTGCAAAGGAGATTGCAGAGTGCATTTGGTGGAGGTGGTTTGACATGGGGTGGGTTAAAAGTAAAACCCACAAAGAAGAGAAGCAAAATGCTGAGTGGTGAGATGAGGAGGAATATTGAGTGGAGCAACATTTGGAGGAGGTCAGGTTATGGTGGAGCTGATTCCACATCGTGGAAGAGGAGTAAGGAGTAGAGTTGTCAAAGAGGGAGGATGCTTGTTCAAACTGGGTGCTGAAAGAGGATAAAGAAGAAGCAATTGGAGGTACTGAATTCAGCGACGGAGTTTGCTAAAGATTGTGCAATATGAAAGGGTGGCTTTACCACCCAACTCCATTTTGTGAATCTGTGTTCCCAAAAATTTTCTTACCCTAGGTGCCTGATGGAGGGGCATCCATGGTGTAAGGGCAATATTACATCACCAAAAATATTTTCATTTAAGTTTTATGCAAATATTTAGAAATAAATATTTTGGAGAATAAATTATGTAACAAGGGCGTAATATTTAATAAATATTATGACCATAGTATATAGTTTCAAATTGCAAAGGAGATGGGCACATGTCAGAAGGATCTCCAAGGCATATCCTTGGAATCTTCCATTTTGGCATCCATTATGGGAGTGGAAAGAAACTTTCCTTGCATAATCACTCATTTTAAGACTAGTCATTTAATACATTTTAAATTTGGGCACCCAAGCACACTTGGTAAAACACGCTTATTTTTGGTCGGGAAAGTCTTGAAATTGCTATTTTGACTGGTTATGAAGGAGGTGGCCATTTTGCAGTTGAGGGAGAGCAATTTAGGCAATTTTCCAATTCATTTGTAGTCTCCTTATATTGGTGTGAGAATTTGGGAGTTGGAACCACCGATGGTTTTGGAAACTTTAAGGGCTAACCTTTTTTTTTGGAGTTTTCAAGGAGGAGGTGGTCGTTTTGCAAAGGGAGATTTTGCAAGTGGGAGGATTGAGGAGTATGTTTATGTTCAGAAATCAGATTTTAAGACTTTCAGAATTCCATGGTTGTCCTTGCTTGCAGGTTGCTGGTTTTTGTATGAGGCCAATAAGGTTGAAATTTTTTGCAACTTCCAAAACAGTTTTGTGATTCCATTTTCAGGAAAAATAATTGAAAGCAAGAATCATGTCTTGCATGTCTCCTATAATGTTGTTTTTATGAGTTGCTTTGGGTTTAGGGAGCACCCTACATTACTATGCTGCAAACCAAGCAAAGGAGGAGCCCTCTTATTACCCTCTTCGTTTTCCCCTTGGTTTTTCTCAGGGGCCCGCTCAACATTTCCTTCAATTACGTCCGACTGGGGATCTTTCCCAAGAGCTAGGACCCCTCTTGTGGCTACCTTTGAAGCTCCATGAAACTCAATCTCTTTCTCAAGAGGATCATCAACATCATGCACACCTACTGGCATCTCTATAACTGGTGTAGGAGTAGAGAAAGTAGGAAAACCAAAATTAGAAGTTCCTACATCTTGCCCATCCATAATGACATCACGATCCATTGAATCTAGAACTTCAAAGCTTTCAAGAACGTCAAACTTGTTGCTGAAATTTTCCTTGGAGGATGCCTTACCCTATCTGTTTGTAGACTTTGCCTTTGATCTTGATTTCACAAGAATGAATCCATTTGATTCTGGCATCTCCTTGGCTTATCTTTTTCTTTTAGATTTGTTGCCATCTCCACAAGAGGGGACTCATTGGAAGTAGGCCCCACCGGATGGCAATCCCTGTATACAAGATTTGTTATTTTCTATTACAACACATAAATTACAAATTATAAAATTATAATATATAGCAACAGATGAAAAATGAGAAAGTTAAAAAGGAAAAGGACACATTCTTGAGAGAGAATTTCTATTACGAGAGGTTGTAAGTAAAAGAGCCTTGGCCATGAATGTGACACCAATCATGAACATCATTTTTTATATGTCTCGAAAAGTGCAAACATCATGATTCCTTGAAGATATGAAGTGACTAAACTCACTCAAGAGTCAAGACAACACTTTGTAAATCTACATCTTGGAATGTTCTTGTAAATGTTGCCTTGTAGCAAACAACAACTCTTCATCTCTACAGGGTCCCAAACTCCATGGCAATGAAAGTATCTCTTTGCTATACTATTTTGGGGACAAAACAAATTCTAGGATATGTAAGGGCATGGTCATTTTGTTTCAATGATCAACAATGATCCCTTGCTTTCCTTAAAAAAATGCTTTTATTGGGTCATGCTCCGTGGCTTCCATTATGGTCCTTAATCTTTTAACAATGAAGTGCATGCCATCATAAATTTCAATCAAACATGGGTAATTTTTATCAACATAGCTAATCATGCAGTGACAAAACATATAAAAATTGTTTTGCCAAATCAAACATCCTGTAAAACCAAGTTGGTTATGGATCCCGATCAACTTCCTGTGCTTATAAGACAAGTTCATTTCACAACTCTCCTTTAGTAGCACCGTTGATTACCATATAAGATAGGATTCCATCCTGCATATGAGGTTCACAGGTACAAGACAATCTGCCTGAAAAAGAGTTCCTGTAAAAACATTGTATTCAGAACGAAAATGTGTTCCTCCAACTGCCTTAAATGATAAATTGCCTAACCACTTGACTGGCTTCTGATAAATCAATTCGGAAGGAACTTTGATTTAGAATATTGCATGTGGATGTGGCAAATCTTGGTCCTTGCATGTCATTGCCAAAAAGATTAATTTGCTAGATTTCCAGCATATCACAATATCTGTTTATGATAGTCATGACTATCTTACTTGTAGCAGCTATGGACCTGTCAACATTATTATTAAGCTATTAACAGAAGCTTCTAAGTTAGACAGTCATAAGGATTCAGGTTGACTTAATCAGTACTTAAAATAAACTATCTGCATGCTGAGTTTAATTTGTACTTTTAATTTCCACCATGCTGGAAAAAATGCTGAAATTCTCACATAGTATGATGTAATCAATATCTGAATCCTGAAAGATAGTTGATTGGATTGTGCAGCACAAATTTCTTTTCTACATTTTATTGTCAGTTCTTTCTAATAAAATGCCAAAATATAGATAATCACTTGAATGAACTTTTTGCATTGCCTATTCCTGGATGACAGATATTGTTGCACACCAACAGTAAGTGACTTTGAAATATATCATCCTAATGCAACCTTTGAAGACTTCTATATGCGTGCCTATGGGTAAATCTCATTTCCAGTTACATTAAATGTTGAGCATAAGCTCTGAATTTAAATTTTGAGATCAGGTATGAATCCTCTGTATTGTATTCTGATATTTCAAGTATGTGCTGGTTTTACAGACTACAGGAGATCAAGTCAGTTTTCTATTCTGTTCCAAAGGTTCCATCTGATCATCCCCATAGTTACAATTTTCATCCTTTTTACACTACAATCCTTCCTTTGTTAATTTCTGTAAATTAGATTTTTAGAACAAAACTTTATTTGAACTTCATTTGTTACTTTCTTGATGACAAATCAATATATACTTGACAAATTTCATGTTTCATACTCCGAAATAACTCAACTGCACCAAGTTGAAGTGGCAAGGCCTTTTTTCTTTCTCAGTAAATGTCATGTACCCTTCATTGCAGCTCAATTTTATTTATTTATGGGGATACTTTTAGTTTAAGGTCGATTATCTAGCAAGGATAGGTGAACGCTGCACGAAATGCTTAATCTTATTTCCCGAGTCATGATTCCTGCAATTATTTAATGAGATATAATTTATAAATGGTTCTGCCAGAACCCTGGCCAAACCTGGACCAGGTATGGATCCCAGTTCAGTTCCAGTCTGGTCAAACCCAAGGAGAACACACATGACAATAAATTATATCTATTAGATATAATTTAATAAATTGTATTTCATGTCTGAGGGAGTCACAACTTTTCATCTAATGCCTTTTGACCATTCATTAAACTTAATTAAATTTTAGTTACGGTTATGTTTAATTTTATTCTTTTATATTTATAATTTAATTTTTATTTTTTTATTCTTTTACATTTTAATTTTTTTATTATTGTTCATTATTAAATCCTATTTCAAAAAGGGGACATTACAGTGAAGTCCCATAATTGATAGAGAAGCCAATCCACACATTCAGTAGGTCATTCACACACAAACATCAGGGTATAGAGTTTACAAAAAAGAATGATACGACTGGTGGGAAGCCCCCTATTTTATTCCTATTGCTAATGGCATCTAAGGACGCTCATCACACTTGGACATTCTATGCCAACACCGCAATAAATCAAGTTTCTTAGCCATAAATTATAACAGCCCCCTAAAGTGCCACTTGGAGGACTGAAGAGACGGTAGCATTTACTCTCCATAACTTGCTGTTAACTTACACCACCATCCCTGAAACAAGAATCATGAAAGGTGCCATTGACTCATTAAACTTCTCTACCAACACTCTCTAGAGAGGAGCCGTAATAAAACCAAGGTGACATTACCCTGACATCCTTCTTAATAAAAGCTCTCCCAATCCCAAATACAGTTATGAACCAAAATTTTAAAGCCGACCATGATTCTAACACATGCTTATCACCTTTGTTGTAGAATATGCTAAAATATGTTTATTCCCAATGGTATGCCCCAATACGGGTAACTCACTTATGGCAGTAGGGCAGGTTTTATATAACTCTTAAACAGTCTGCCAACTTTTGGTTATAATACTACCTATGATTGTGACATCCTGAATCCCATCTCCATACACAGCTGTCTGATAGTAATAATATGTGTTGTTGATTTCAAATACCAAAGTCTAGAAGATGGTCGGGACCATCATCATCATGATATATTCAAAAGGAGACTAATGAATCAATCTTTGTATTCTTATTAGCAATATTTTGGACAGTCATTTTTAATGTTACATAGGACTATGTCCATACTGCAATGATAATAATAAGTTATAACAGCCTACCCTCTTGTTTATGGACTCTTCATTCATAAGTATACTTAATGCTAATGCTCCCCTGCTCTTATTCCCTTTTTCCTTCTTTTTTTTCTCACGACTGTGCCGGAGAACTGCAATCTGGAATTAGTTCAAAATCCTTCTTCCTTTATAAGAAAAAAAAATACTTCCACAAAAGTTGATCTGTTCCTTTATCCTAGAATAAGTAAAATCCTTTCAAATGAAGCAAGGATGGTTGCAAGAAGGTAATCATAGCATCATGATTCATAACAGATGGTGTGCCGTATGCTGATTAATCGTACATGGGGGGATTAAATTTTGATATGCATTGTCCCGAGATGTTCTTGCACTCTTCCCAAAAGATGTCTTCCTCAAATACATTTTTTGTGCTCATGTCCTAAATCTCATGCACTCCAATTAATACATCCTTTGAATGTAGCCATCTTGTTGACAATATGAATAACTTTGCCAAACAAATGGAAGTCATTCTTTATTGCATATGAAGATGCAGTCTTCTATACTTTCAGGTTAATTTTGTCCACCAATATGAGAAAAATAAACAAATTTTCTTTTCTCAATTTCCAAAGATTAAACTTCTGCATCTCATAGGGTTCTGGAAATCTGCAAGAATGTTTAACAAATCTATTTTTTTATAATCTCTGAAAAGAGCAAAGAAACAAAATGTTGCCAAGGGCGCTGTTTGTTTTGAAAATGAAATGGCAGAAAACAATGAAACAAAGCATAAAAACAAGAAATACCAATAAATTAAGCTTCAGCATTCATTTATTCCACTACCTATAGCATTTATCATTTTTTCGTTCACCTGCTGATCATCTTTTATATTCCATAGAACGCTGTTGTTTCCCAGTGGATCCTCTTTCATTTTCCATAGGAATCTGACGGTTGTAATAGTAAACATCTTTTCCCTGAATAGCTGGGGTTGCAATTTTTCAACCATTCACTAAACAAGGAACTTGTATGTCTCTCCAAATCATGTATAACAGTATAAGTTAATTACTAAGATCTATGATGAAGCAACCAAAATTTCACAACAGCTTCCCAAATGCGATTCTCTTTTGAGGAGATGCTTATGTTGAATGTTGTCTTGATAGAAAAATACCTCTTAAATGAAAAAATAACATTACAATTGGACACAATCAGAGCTAAAGTGCATGTCACCAAAAGAGTGGAAGCAGTTTTTAAATGTTGTAGGCAATTTAGTGAGCACCAGCACAAACTAGTTAATTTTGGCCATAGAATGGTGTTAACCCTAATCGAAGAGCTAAATGAGGAAAAAAGTGATGCATATTGATAGTGAACTGGTCCAACTCATAGTGCACATTTATCCTTGAACCCATATCCCCACAACTTGTAATGTCCCCTTCTCCGCAGTAGGCCATTATGGCGCCTGATTAGTCTATCTCCCCATCCGGATAGGCTAAGGGCTTCTTTCAGAGGATGCCACCCAGTCACAGGCTTCAGTGGGCGAATATTTATTATTTGGGGCTCATTTTCTAAAGTTAAGTCACTTTACTTTATAAGGTGATATTATAAAGTCACTTTATGACTTTAAGTTACTTTATTTTAGAAAGGTAACTTAAGTGACTTAAGTGAGCACTTTTATCCCACATTGCTTAAGTTGCTGTGTTTTCCCTCACTTCGAGGTTATAAAAGGAAAAGGTTCTCTTGGGAAAAGCACCATGAAATATTATAAACAAAAGAAATGAAATTCTGGTTACATTTGTGACTGGTTATATCTTTCTTGAGGACACAAACCCTTGAGGAAAGTTTGAAAGGTTGGACGTAGCCCCAACATTTCAACAAGGTGGAATCACTTCGGATTTCAGAAGGAGTTTAATTGAGTGAGTTCAGAAATCCGTATTTTTGCAGTGTATTTGAATCAGTTCCAGCAAGCAAGGAAAACAAATATCATTTTTAAACTTGGGCATAAACAATTCCTATATTGGCTAGAGAGTAATGAAGTTCAGTGATTTATGTATTCCGTGAGGATTTGTGGAAGATCCAGTAAACACTGAACTCTCAGACTTTCTATGCACTTTCCATCGTGGTTGGAAGGCAGTATTCAAAATCTCCCAGCATAGTGGACTAGATTAACAACTCACGTCATTTCCAGACGTTCATAGCTTGGTGATCACAGTGGCGTTGCCCGGCGAGTTGATTGGTAGCTAGGTGATTTAAGCACGACTGGAGCATCCAGCTCGGCCCGTATTAAGAGAAGACAATCCACGGCCACACTGTATTATCCCCACTCCCCGAGCTGCATGGTGATGCCCAACAGTGTAGTTGGGTCTATTTGTATAGCCCCTGGGAAGAGACTTCCATGCACTCTCGACCCATGATCTCCAAGTTGTAAGAAGCAACCGTGTGAAGGGTCGTGCTAGCCTCACGCGGAAGGTAATGTGCTGAAGTATGCCGTGAAGGGTGCAAGCTACTCACAAATTATAACCAGCCGTATACTACCGTGGTGAAGGAAAGATATTGGACGGGGTGACTGTTTGGTTAGACGTCACAACAGTGCTCGGTAGATTGCTCACGACATATGTCCAACACACTAGCATGCCATAATGAACGCATTGTTCCCATATACGCTTGGGCTGAGGGACTCTCTTTCGGTGTTGCAAGAGTCATCACAGCGTGACTAAGGAGGACTCACGCGGGCCTGAACAGTGTTGTTGCTGGGCACGAGCAAGGAGCAACTACAATGTCACTACTAGCTGCTTTGACATTACTGTATCTGTAGCCACCTATGGGATCGATACAAGTACCAGTCATCCGTGGGGTCCAAATTTAGAGAAAGAGTCAGTTAGAACACTGGACAAATCTAGTAAGGATCATTACAGTGGTATCAGAGCTTTGATCTTGCCATGCTAGTGGGATTACTTTCAGACTTTTAGTTGGCTCATTAGTAGCTATGTTGACCAGGTATGCATAGCAGGCACGGGTCATATGGTTTTAGACATAACAGAGCTGAGCAGGAACGGACAGATTCTTCCGTACAGGTTGATATAGAGAACAATCATACAGAAGACGAGGATTTTGTTTTTGAACAGGTCATTCCAGGTACAAATATGGCTGAGAGGACAGATAGAGAGGCCAGGGAAACATTGAGGGCCATACGAGACAGACAGGATCATATTGCTGATGTACTACATCAGCTTACAGGGGTTATCCAACAGTTGACAGTAGCATCCAGGAGACCCCATAGCCATCACATTGGTGGAGGCAGTGTAGCAGGATCATCTAGGGCAGCTAGGGCCCCCACTCGTACTTCCGATAGGCCCCTTATGCCTAACTTTGAGGATAATAATGCAGGGGAAGAGGTAGCACCGCCGGAGGCAGTAGACATTCTTCCAGAGAATGTGATGACCATGCATGATGAGTGGAATATGTTACCAGATAATGTCAAAGCAGATTTGACCTTTCCCTAGTACATGGTTCAGAAGAGAGAGTTCGGCAGGACCCAGTAGGATCGAAGACCCAGAGGTCAGAACAGGGATTTAAAACATGCTATGAATAAGTTGACTCTCCCTACATTTGATGGCAGCGGTAGGACATACACTAGAGCTTGGATCCACAAGCTAGATACCTTCTTGACCCTCAAACCCACGTCTGGGATTGAGGCAATTAAATTTGCCACTATGCATTTAGAGGGAGCCGCATATGATTGGTGGCATCATGACCTTTGTAATGAGCCTAAGTTGGCCTCATTCTTAAACCCTCTAAATTTTATCAATTCTATGCAAACAAGTGATTATCATTTTGTCAAACAGTTTGCATGCAAGTTTTGCTTCCAATTCATTTTTCCAGAATACTACAAGTTCCAATGCCACAAGGAAAGAACTATCCGAATGTTTCGCTTCCAATCAAATAAGTCTAATAATTCTACTATTTGACAATCTGAAACACTTATTCTTATTATTCTATAATGTTTCCTTTCAACAATTTATTCTCATTCCAATGCAATATTGTTATTCATTCAGTCATACAAATAAATTCATATATACTGTAGCAACTAAGGATCTTTATTCAAAGAAATTACACTTTTAAAAGAAGGTGGACCTGGTTTTCCATTGCTGGTGCCTTACGCTAAAGACAGACAGAGGTGAATTTGCTTCCCACGCGGAAATCTCTGTGGACTGCTGGTGTCTCACACAAATGGCAGCCTGTACTGTTTTAACGCCACGCTGAACTGCTCCCACAACTTACTCCTTCCTCACACGTGAGCTATAACACTCCCACGACTCCTTATTACTCCACGGCCATCAGCAATCCTTAATGTGGCCTGCAACTACCCCCACGGCTCCTTATTCCTCCACGGCCAGCAACAATCCTTGACGTGGCTGTTGCTAGAGACTCCACAGCCACCACAGTACCAAGCGTGGCCCCCTTCCAATGGCCTGCTGACGTCTAGCACCTCCACGTGCTACTATATGCCCCGTTTACTCCCAAACTTCCTCACGCGGGCCTGATTACAGTCCACAACTTGCTAAAAATAGGGTCATCACAGTCCACCCTCCCCAAGATTGCTTGTCCTTAAGCAATCATCGGAACAAGGAACATCACAACCCACCTGGGTCCCACAGGAAAAAGTACACCTTGCTACTGGCAAAAACTGTAAGTTCCTGTAGCATCACCCAAAATGTGAAACGGCTAGCCCTATAGAGAGACCTCAAAAACCCGCTCACCCAAACTCCTGTACTGAGTCTGTCTCTGTCCGGATCCCAAAATAAGTGAACTTCAGGATCATCAAAAACCAAGAAGTATGGGGGACTCGGATCCCCGATATACTGAACTCTCCCAGCACACCCAACAAATCTGTACTGAGTGTGTAGATCCTCTGCACAACACTGCTGACTACCTCTGTACCAAACTGTACCCGGGCCTAGATGTCCGCCCACTATAAAATCTATGTAGTCACAGTAACTCTCCAAGTCACCTGCTACTGACTTGCAG
>MU228153.1:21166-36295 GCA_018584345.1 Thuja plicata | reverse complement strand
AGAAAAAGGACTTTGTTATTGGATGGATTCTGACAATTCCTAGACTCGAGGAAATCAGAAAAAGACTCTGGAAAATCAGAGAAAGAGAACAAGAATATGTAAGATTTGAAATTACAAAAATGAAGCAACAGATTTAAAGAAATGGAAGCAACAATTGAAAGGAGAAAAGCAAAGAAGATTAAAGGTGAGGGCGAAACAAATCATTTTTCTAATGGTGTTTTGACTAGAGGAAGGAGGGAAGATAACGAGTTTGCAGTAGAGACTTGTCTATTGGAAGGCATGGAAAATGAGAGCAAAGAGATTGCAGCAGAGGCAAGCCTTTGTGAAGGCTTGGAAATATTGATAGCAAAGGAGGAAGAAAAGAAATAAGTTGTAGCTATGGGTGGTGTTGCAGTAGAGATAGAGAAATATGAAGATGTAGTAGAAGTTGTGAAATGTCCTCTGCAGGGCGTGAGGATGATGGAGAGCATGGGGCAACAGAGTATAGAGAGGTTGGAGATAGTAAAGGAAGAAAATGTTGTAGATGTTGTAGTGGAGAATGCTAGAGAGGTGTATATTGAGATGGCGATTGCAAAGGAGATTGCAGAGTGCATTTGGTGGAGGTGGTTTGACATGGGGTGGGTTAAAAGTAAAACCCACAAAGAAGAGAAGCAAAATGCTGAGTGGTGAGATGAGGAGGAATATTGAGTGGAGCAACATTTGGAGGAGGTCAGGTTATGGTGGAGCTGATTCCACATCGTGGAAGAGGAGTAAGGAGTAGAGTTGTCAAAGAGGGAGGATGCTTGTTCAAACTGGGTGCTGAAAGAGGATAAAGAAGAAGCAATTGGAGGTACTGAATTCAGCGACGGAGTTTGCTAAAGATTGTGCAATATGAAAGGGTGGCTTTACCACCCAACTCCATTTTGTGAATCTGTGTTCCCAAAAATTTTCTTACCCTAGGTGCCTGATGGAGGGGCATCCATGGTGTAAGGGCAATATTACATCACCAAAAATATTTTCATTTAAGTTTTATGCAAATATTTAGAAATAAATATTTTGGAGAATAAATTATGTAACAAGGGCGTAATATTTAATAAATATTATGACCATAGTATATAGTTTCAAATTGCAAAGGAGATGGGCACATGTCAGAAGGATCTCCAAGGCATATCCTTGGAATCTTCCATTTTGGCATCCATTATGGGAGTGGAAAGAAACTTTCCTTGCATAATCACTCATTTTAAGACTAGTCATTTAATACATTTTAAATTTGGGCACCCAAGCACACTTGGTAAAACACGCTTATTTTTGGTCGGGAAAGTCTTGAAATTGCTATTTTGACTGGTTATGAAGGAGGTGGCCATTTTGCAGTTGAGGGAGAGCAATTTAGGCAATTTTCCAATTCATTTGTAGTCTCCTTATATTGGTGTGAGAATTTGGGAGTTGGAACCACCGATGGTTTTGGAAACTTTAAGGGCTAACCTTTTTTTTTGGAGTTTTCAAGGAGGAGGTGGTCGTTTTGCAAAGGGAGATTTTGCAAGTGGGAGGATTGAGGAGTATGTTTATGTTCAGAAATCAGATTTTAAGACTTTCAGAATTCCATGGTTGTCCTTGCTTGCAGGTTGCTGGTTTTTGTATGAGGCCAATAAGGTTGAAATTTTTTGCAACTTCCAAAACAGTTTTGTGATTCCATTTTCAGGAAAAATAATTGAAAGCAAGAATCATGTCTTGCATGTCTCCTATAATGTTGTTTTTATGAGTTGCTTTGGGTTTAGGGAGCACCCTACATTACTATGCTGCAAACCAAGCAAAGGAGGAGCCCTCTTATTACCCTCTTCGTTTTCCCCTTGGTTTTTCTCAGGGGCCCGCTCAACATTTCCTTCAATTACGTCCGACTGGGGATCTTTCCCAAGAGCTAGGACCCCTCTTGTGGCTACCTTTGAAGCTCCATGAAACTCAATCTCTTTCTCAAGAGGATCATCAACATCATGCACACCTACTGGCATCTCTATAACTGGTGTAGGAGTAGAGAAAGTAGGAAAACCAAAATTAGAAGTTCCTACATCTTGCCCATCCATAATGACATCACGATCCATTGAATCTAGAACTTCAAAGCTTTCAAGAACGTCAAACTTGTTGCTGAAATTTTCCTTGGAGGATGCCTTACCCTATCTGTTTGTAGACTTTGCCTTTGATCTTGATTTCACAAGAATGAATCCATTTGATTCTGGCATCTCCTTGGCTTATCTTTTTCTTTTAGATTTGTTGCCATCTCCACAAGAGGGGACTCATTGGAAGTAGGCCCCACCGGATGGCAATCCCTGTATACAAGATTTGTTATTTTCTATTACAACACATAAATTACAAATTATAAAATTATAATATATAGCAACAGATGAAAAATGAGAAAGTTAAAAAGGAAAAGGACACATTCTTGAGAGAGAATTTCTATTACGAGAGGTTGTAAGTAAAAGAGCCTTGGCCATGAATGTGACACCAATCATGAACATCATTTTTTATATGTCTCGAAAAGTGCAAACATCATGATTCCTTGAAGATATGAAGTGACTAAACTCACTCAAGAGTCAAGACAACACTTTGTAAATCTACATCTTGGAATGTTCTTGTAAATGTTGCCTTGTAGCAAACAACAACTCTTCATCTCTACAGGGTCCCAAACTCCATGGCAATGAAAGTATCTCTTTGCTATACTATTTTGGGGACAAAACAAATTCTAGGATATGTAAGGGCATGGTCATTTTGTTTCAATGATCAACAATGATCCCTTGCTTTCCTTAAAAAAATGCTTTTATTGGGTCATGCTCCGTGGCTTCCATTATGGTCCTTAATCTTTTAACAATGAAGTGCATGCCATCATAAATTTCAATCAAACATGGGTAATTTTTATCAACATAGCTAATCATGCAGTGACAAAACATATAAAAATTGTTTTGCCAAATCAAACATCCTGTAAAACCAAGTTGGTTATGGATCCCGATCAACTTCCTGTGCTTATAAGACAAGTTCATTTCACAACTCTCCTTTAGTAGCACCGTTGATTACCATATAAGATAGGATTCCATCCTGCATATGAGGTTCACAGGTACAAGACAATCTGCCTGAAAAAGAGTTCCTGTAAAAACATTGTATTCAGAACGAAAATGTGTTCCTCCAACTGCCTTAAATGATAAATTGCCTAACCACTTGACTGGCTTCTGATAAATCAATTCGGAAGGAACTTTGATTTAGAATATTGCATGTGGATGTGGCAAATCTTGGTCCTTGCATGTCATTGCCAAAAAGATTAATTTGCTAGATTTCCAGCATATCACAATATCTGTTTATGATAGTCATGACTATCTTACTTGTAGCAGCTATGGACCTGTCAACATTATTATTAAGCTATTAACAGAAGCTTCTAAGTTAGACAGTCATAAGGATTCAGGTTGACTTAATCAGTACTTAAAATAAACTATCTGCATGCTGAGTTTAATTTGTACTTTTAATTTCCACCATGCTGGAAAAAATGCTGAAATTCTCACATAGTATGATGTAATCAATATCTGAATCCTGAAAGATAGTTGATTGGATTGTGCAGCACAAATTTCTTTTCTACATTTTATTGTCAGTTCTTTCTAATAAAATGCCAAAATATAGATAATCACTTGAATGAACTTTTTGCATTGCCTATTCCTGGATGACAGATATTGTTGCACACCAACAGTAAGTGACTTTGAAATATATCATCCTAATGCAACCTTTGAAGACTTCTATATGCGTGCCTATGGGTAAATCTCATTTCCAGTTACATTAAATGTTGAGCATAAGCTCTGAATTTAAATTTTGAGATCAGGTATGAATCCTCTGTATTGTATTCTGATATTTCAAGTATGTGCTGGTTTTACAGACTACAGGAGATCAAGTCAGTTTTCTATTCTGTTCCAAAGGTTCCATCTGATCATCCCCATAGTTACAATTTTCATCCTTTTTACACTACAATCCTTCCTTTGTTAATTTCTGTAAATTAGATTTTTAGAACAAAACTTTATTTGAACTTCATTTGTTACTTTCTTGATGACAAATCAATATATACTTGACAAATTTCATGTTTCATACTCCGAAATAACTCAACTGCACCAAGTTGAAGTGGCAAGGCCTTTTTTCTTTCTCAGTAAATGTCATGTACCCTTCATTGCAGCTCAATTTTATTTATTTATGGGGATACTTTTAGTTTAAGGTCGATTATCTAGCAAGGATAGGTGAACGCTGCACGAAATGCTTAATCTTATTTCCCGAGTCATGATTCCTGCAATTATTTAATGAGATATAATTTATAAATGGTTCTGCCAGAACCCTGGCCAAACCTGGACCAGGTATGGATCCCAGTTCAGTTCCAGTCTGGTCAAACCCAAGGAGAACACACATGACAATAAATTATATCTATTAGATATAATTTAATAAATTGTATTTCATGTCTGAGGGAGTCACAACTTTTCATCTAATGCCTTTTGACCATTCATTAAACTTAATTAAATTTTAGTTACGGTTATGTTTAATTTTATTCTTTTATATTTATAATTTAATTTTTATTTTTTTATTCTTTTACATTTTAATTTTTTTATTATTGTTCATTATTAAATCCTATTTCAAAAAGGGGACATTACAGTGAAGTCCCATAATTGATAGAGAAGCCAATCCACACATTCAGTAGGTCATTCACACACAAACATCAGGGTATAGAGTTTACAAAAAAGAATGATACGACTGGTGGGAAGCCCCCTATTTTATTCCTATTGCTAATGGCATCTAAGGACGCTCATCACACTTGGACATTCTATGCCAACACCGCAATAAATCAAGTTTCTTAGCCATAAATTATAACAGCCCCCTAAAGTGCCACTTGGAGGACTGAAGAGACGGTAGCATTTACTCTCCATAACTTGCTGTTAACTTACACCACCATCCCTGAAACAAGAATCATGAAAGGTGCCATTGACTCATTAAACTTCTCTACCAACACTCTCTAGAGAGGAGCCGTAATAAAACCAAGGTGACATTACCCTGACATCCTTCTTAATAAAAGCTCTCCCAATCCCAAATACAGTTATGAACCAAAATTTTAAAGCCGACCATGATTCTAACACATGCTTATCACCTTTGTTGTAGAATATGCTAAAATATGTTTATTCCCAATGGTATGCCCCAATACGGGTAACTCACTTATGGCAGTAGGGCAGGTTTTATATAACTCTTAAACAGTCTGCCAACTTTTGGTTATAATACTACCTATGATTGTGACATCCTGAATCCCATCTCCATACACAGCTGTCTGATAGTAATAATATGTGTTGTTGATTTCAAATACCAAAGTCTAGAAGATGGTCGGGACCATCATCATCATGATATATTCAAAAGGAGACTAATGAATCAATCTTTGTATTCTTATTAGCAATATTTTGGACAGTCATTTTTAATGTTACATAGGACTATGTCCATACTGCAATGATAATAATAAGTTATAACAGCCTACCCTCTTGTTTATGGACTCTTCATTCATAAGTATACTTAATGCTAATGCTCCCCTGCTCTTATTCCCTTTTTCCTTCTTTTTTTTCTCACGACTGTGCCGGAGAACTGCAATCTGGAATTAGTTCAAAATCCTTCTTCCTTTATAAGAAAAAAAAATACTTCCACAAAAGTTGATCTGTTCCTTTATCCTAGAATAAGTAAAATCCTTTCAAATGAAGCAAGGATGGTTGCAAGAAGGTAATCATAGCATCATGATTCATAACAGATGGTGTGCCGTATGCTGATTAATCGTACATGGGGGGATTAAATTTTGATATGCATTGTCCCGAGATGTTCTTGCACTCTTCCCAAAAGATGTCTTCCTCAAATACATTTTTTGTGCTCATGTCCTAAATCTCATGCACTCCAATTAATACATCCTTTGAATGTAGCCATCTTGTTGACAATATGAATAACTTTGCCAAACAAATGGAAGTCATTCTTTATTGCATATGAAGATGCAGTCTTCTATACTTTCAGGTTAATTTTGTCCACCAATATGAGAAAAATAAACAAATTTTCTTTTCTCAATTTCCAAAGATTAAACTTCTGCATCTCATAGGGTTCTGGAAATCTGCAAGAATGTTTAACAAATCTATTTTTTTATAATCTCTGAAAAGAGCAAAGAAACAAAATGTTGCCAAGGGCGCTGTTTGTTTTGAAAATGAAATGGCAGAAAACAATGAAACAAAGCATAAAAACAAGAAATACCAATAAATTAAGCTTCAGCATTCATTTATTCCACTACCTATAGCATTTATCATTTTTTCGTTCACCTGCTGATCATCTTTTATATTCCATAGAACGCTGTTGTTTCCCAGTGGATCCTCTTTCATTTTCCATAGGAATCTGACGGTTGTAATAGTAAACATCTTTTCCCTGAATAGCTGGGGTTGCAATTTTTCAACCATTCACTAAACAAGGAACTTGTATGTCTCTCCAAATCATGTATAACAGTATAAGTTAATTACTAAGATCTATGATGAAGCAACCAAAATTTCACAACAGCTTCCCAAATGCGATTCTCTTTTGAGGAGATGCTTATGTTGAATGTTGTCTTGATAGAAAAATACCTCTTAAATGAAAAAATAACATTACAATTGGACACAATCAGAGCTAAAGTGCATGTCACCAAAAGAGTGGAAGCAGTTTTTAAATGTTGTAGGCAATTTAGTGAGCACCAGCACAAACTAGTTAATTTTGGCCATAGAATGGTGTTAACCCTAATCGAAGAGCTAAATGAGGAAAAAAGTGATGCATATTGATAGTGAACTGGTCCAACTCATAGTGCACATTTATCCTTGAACCCATATCCCCACAACTTGTAATGTCCCCTTCTCCGCAGTAGGCCATTATGGCGCCTGATTAGTCTATCTCCCCATCCGGATAGGCTAAGGGCTTCTTTCAGAGGATGCCACCCAGTCACAGGCTTCAGTGGGCGAATATTTATTATTTGGGGCTCATTTTCTAAAGTTAAGTCACTTTACTTTATAAGGTGATATTATAAAGTCACTTTATGACTTTAAGTTACTTTATTTTAGAAAGGTAACTTAAGTGACTTAAGTGAGCACTTTTATCCCACATTGCTTAAGTTGCTGTGTTTTCCCTCACTTTGAGGTTATAAAAGGAAAATGTTCTCTTGGGAAAAGCACCATGAAATATTATAAACAAAAGAAATGAAATTCTGGTTACATTTGTGACTGGTTATATCTTTCTTGAGAACGCAAACCCTTGAGGAAAGTTTGAAAGGTTGGACGTAGCCCCAACATTTCAACAAGGTGGAATCACTTCAGATTTCACAAGGAGTTTAATTGAGTGAGTTCATAAATCTGTATTTTTGCAGTGTATTTGAATCAGTTCCAGCAAGCAAGGAAAACAAATATCATTCTTAAACTTGGGCATAAACAATTCCTATATTGGCTAGAGAGTAATGAAGTTCAGTGATTTATGTATTCCGTGAGGATTTGTGGAAGATCCAGTAAACACTGAAGTCTCAGACTTTCTATGCACTTTCCATCGTGGTTGGAAGGCAGTATTCAAAATCTCCCAGCATAGTGGACTAGATTAACAACTCACATCATTTCCAGACGTTCATAGCTTGGTGATCACAGTGGCGTTGCCCGGCGAGTTGATTGGTAGCTAGGTGATTTAAGCACGGCTGGAGCATCCAGCTCGGCCCGTATTAAGAGAAGACAATCCACGGCCACACTGTATTATCCCCACTCCCCGAGCTGCATGGTGACACCCAACAGTGTAGTCGGGTCTATTTGTATAGCCCCTGGGAAGAGACTTACATGCACTCTCGGCCCATGATCTCCAAGTTGTAAGAAGCAACCGTGTGAAGGGTCGTGCTAGCCTCACACGAAAGGTAATGTGCTGAAGTATCCCATGAAGGGTGCGAGCTACTCACAAATTGTAACCAGCCGTATACTACCGTGGTGAAGGAAAGATATTGGACGGGTGACTGTTTGGTTAGACGTCACAACAGTGCTCGGTAGATTGCTCATGACATATCTCCAACACACTAGCATGCCATAATGAACGCATTGTTCCCATATACGCTTGGGCTGAGGGGCTCTCTTTCGGTGTTGCAAGAGTCATCACAGCGTGACTAAGGAGGACTCACGCAGGCTTGAACAGTGCTGTTGTTGGGCACGAGCAAGGAGCAACTACAATGTCACTACTAGCTGCTTTGACATTATTGTATCTGTAGCCACCTATGGGATCGATACTAGTACTAGTCATCTGTGGGGTCCAAATTCAGAGAAAGAGTCAATTAGAACACTGGACAAATCTAGTAAGGATCATTACAGTGGTATCAGAGCTTTTATCTTGCCATGCTAGTGGGATTACTTTCAGACTTTTAGTTGGCTCATCAGTAGCTATGTTGACCAGGTATGCATAGCAGGCACGGGTCATATGGTTTTAGACATAACAAAGCTGAGCAGGAACAGACAGATTCTTCCGTACAGGTTGATATAGAGAACAATCATACAGAAGACGAGGAGTTTGTTTTTGAACAGGTCATTCCAGGTACAAATATGGCTGAGAGGACAAATAGAGAGGCCAGGGAAACGTTGAGGGCCATACGAGACAGACAGGATCATATTGCTGATGTACTACATCAGCTTACAGGGGTTATCCAACAGTTGACAGTAGCATCCAGGAGACCCCATAGCCATCACATTGGTGGAGGTAGTGTAGCAGGATCATCTAGGGCAGCTAGGGCCCCCACTCGTACTTCCGATAGGCCCCTTATGCCTAACTTTGAGGATAATAATGCAGGGGAAGAGGTAGCACCGCCGGAGGCAGCAGACATTCTTCCAGAGAATGTGATGACCATGCATGATGAGTGGAATATGTTACCAGATAATGTCAAAGCAAATTTGACCTTTCCCTTGTACATGGTTTAGAAGAGAGAGTTCGACAGGACCCAGCAGGATCGAAGACCAAGAGGTCAGAACAGGGATTTAAAACATGCTATGAATAAGTTGACTCTCCCTACATTTGATGGCAGCGGTAGGACATCCGCTAGAGCTTGGATCCACAAGCTAGATACCTTGTTGACCCTCAAACCCACGTCTGGGACTGAGGCAATTAAATTTGCCACTATGCATTTAGAGGGAGCCGCATATGATTGGTGGCATCACGACCTTGTCCCCCAGGATCACGGGTTGATTACTTCCTATGAGACCTTCAGCACGAGATTGATCACCCATTTTGATAGGAAGGACAGAGAGGTCTACTACAGGGAGTTAGCTCAGCTGAAACAAAGTGGATCATTAGAGCATTATATTGATGAGTTTCAGAGGATCTCCATTATGGTTCTAGACATGTCTGAGAAGAGAAAGGTGATGATGTTTATTGAGGGCCTGCAGGATATATTCAGAGGACTGGTTAGAGTTCTCAAGCCAGACACCTTGGATGACGCTATTAAATTAGCACATGACTTGGATTCACCTTCCTCCATATTGCAGCCACCTAAGAAAACTTTTAAGGGATCCTCTTCATTCCAAAAGAATAAAAATCAGAATAAGAGTATGCCTCCTAGGTTGGATTCTGAAACTAGAAATGAGTTGAGGAGGAGAAAATTATGCTTTACATGCAGGGAGCCTTGGACTCCAAACCACAGGTGCCTTGGGAAAGGCAAAATACATTATATTGAGGTGGCTTCTGATGGTGAGTGTGAATAGTATGAGGGCAGCGATGATGATGACAGAAGAAAAAAAGAAGAAAGCCCCCCATGAGTAGCCCCCAGTTACTTTAGCATCCCTTTCAGGGATTCCCACATGTCACCCTATTCATTTGAAGGGAGTGGTTAGAGGACAGAGAATTGTTTGCCTATTAGATACAGGTGCCACTCATAATTTTATCAGCACATGTATGGTCTCCAGGAGGAGGTTATAGGTAGATGCCAATCCCGAGTTTGAGGTCAAGGTGGTAGGAGGAGACTTGTTGAGCTGTACAGGGAAGATCTCCGGACTCCCGATTCACTTTGGAGATTATCTTCTAGAGGCTGATTTTTATGTCATTGATTTAGACAGTATGGATGCTATCCTGGGTATGCAGTGGCTACAAACTCTAGAAAGATACACTATTGATCACAAGTTGAAATAGTTAGAGTTCATGCAGGGTGATCAACAGATGATTCTTAAGGCCATGCCAGATGGCGGGCCTAGATTAGTGTCGAATCATAGGATGGAGGCCATCATGAGGCATAGTGACATGGAGTGGGCAGCCCAATGCTTCATATCCTCTAAACCCACACTAGATTAAGGGCAACAGGTTCACATTGATGTCCAAAATGTTCTTGATAAGCACAAGCGGGTTTTTGAGGACATGCCACCAGGCATACCTCTAGACAGAGGGTTTGAGCACATCATTGAGATGGAGGAAGGCGCTAAGCCCGTGATTACTACCCCTTATCGTCACCCTAGGCACTATAAGAAGGAAATAGAGAAGACGATAAAGGAACTCCTTGACATGGGGCACATCAGACCCAGTTCCAGTCCCTTCGCTTCTTCAGTGGTGTTAGTGAAGAAGGATGGTACTCTTCGCATGTGTATTGATTACCGTGCACTGAATAAGAGGACCATTAAGAACAGGTACCCCATCCCCCGGATTGAGCTACATGGGGCAGTATACTTCTTGAAGATAGATCTTCGATCAGGGTACCATCAGATACGTGTCCGTGAGGAGGATGTTCATAAGACAACATTCAGATGTCACTATGGGCACTATGAGTTTCTAGTGATGTCGTTTGGGCTCACTAATGCTCCAGCTACCTTTCAGTCTTGCATGAATCACATATTCAAAAAGCAGCTACGCAAGAGTGTCCTGGTATTCTTTGATGACATCTTGGTCTTCAACAAGACATGGGAGTAGCACTTGAGACACTTGGATGAGGTTCTTAGCATCATGGAGAATTAGTCTCTGTTTGCAAAAGAATCCGAGTGTGAGTTTGGGTTGACTGAGATCCTCTACCTGGGACATGTGATGGGCGCTGATGGAGTTAAGGTTCTTCAGGAGAAGATACAGGCAATTCTTGACTGGCCACCACCGAGCAATGTGTCAGATTTGAGAGGGTTCCTTGGGTTATGTTCTTATTACAGGAGGTTTGTAAAGGGATTCTCTCAGACAACAACACCCCTCGCCGATCTCACTCGGAAAGGGGCTTTCAGGTGGACAGATGAGGCAGAGATAGTCTTTGATAGACTCAAGACAGTCACGAGTTTGTGCCCGGTTCTAGCACTACCGGATTTCTCTCGTCCGTTTGTTCTAGAGTGTGATACTTCAGGTAATGGGATTGGTGCAGTATTGATGCAGGACAGGCATCCCATAACATATGAGAGCAGGATTCTTAAGGACAATGAGAGGTTGTACTCTACGTATGACAAGGAAATACTTGCCATCATGCACGCCTTGCCTAAATTCAGACAGTATCTGGTGGGTGGCAAGTTTACAGTTAAAACGGATCACAACAACCTGCGCTACTTCTTGGAGCAAAAAGAGTTGAACGAAAGACAACAAAAATGGGTCAGTAAAATCTAGGCATACGATTTTGACATTGAGTTGTAGACCTTATGGCAAGACATGTTGTCAATTAGTGTCAAAACACTTAGGCATCCAGTATTGCCCGAGCGATCAGCATCGCCCGAGTGATCAGTATTGCCCGAGTAACCAGCATCGCCCGAGTAATCAGTGTGACCCGAGTGATCAGCATATTGCCCGAGTATTAGTTTATCACTCGAGTAGACTTCTGGACCCGAGTGACAGTATTGAGCCGACTTTTGTATATATTGTTTGATATCATTATGTCTAATGGAAGTCGACTTATGAAGTCATTTGTTTTTGATAAGATATATATGTAAGATGTTTTATTTATCCAAAATGTGTATGTGAACCAGTGTATATGTGAATATGAAGTGGCATATTAATTAGAAGATTGTAGAAGTATAAAAGTACAGCAGAGACTCATCCATCATAGTCAGGTGATTAGTTATCAATCAAAGGATCTTATTCAACAAATCAGAGTTGCATAAGCAGATCATCTACTGGTTCATTCTAACAGGTGGATCAGCAAAATCCTCTAACCAGGTGGACCTAACAGTCCTTTGTAAATCTCCTAACAAAGTTGCATTACTTTATTGTATTGTATTAAATCCTTTAACAAGGTGGACCTAACAGTCCTTATTGCTCCTAACAGGACAGGCCATCAGAAGTGGTCAATGTAAGCTCTAACAGGCTAAGTTTATACTGCAGTACTAAATCTTGTGGGTATCATCCCCACACCAGTTTTACTTTCTATTTGGAAGGTTTCTGGGTAACCAAATACTGTCATGTGTAATGAATGATTATTTCTTTTCTATGCATGCAATCAGATTAGATAATCTAATTGAGGTTAAAGAAGATTAAGTTTTATTGGTTCCTGATTCACCCCCCCCCCCTCTCAGTCACTGTGCATATAATATATTTCCAACAATTGGTATCAAAACTAAAGGTTCTCTCTACAAAAGTTTAACAACTTGAGCAAAGATCAGAGGCAATGTAAATATACAGATTGGAGAAAGCCATTGAAAATGAAAAGATAGATCTACAAGTGGCCATGGACTAGATCAAGAAACTCAAAGAGCAACTCTCTCTTTCCCTGAAAAGAAGAAAAGATTTAACAGTACAAATGAATGACAGGAATTACATAGAAGAAAGAATTGAAGGTTTTTGCAAAGACAAAAGTTCTGAAGAAGCTGATGCAGCCATTGAAGACTTGCTTGCAAATAATCTCAATCTACATGAAGAAGTCAGAAAGTTGAAAAGAGAACAAGAAATTCATTCAGTCAGATTATGTGAAGTCATAGAACAAAAGAATCAAGCAGAAGATGACAAAAATTTGGCACAAGAAGATAAGAGATTGCTGAGTACAAGATTAGAAAAAAAAGAAAATGAAATCCATCATTTGTCACTCCAGCAAGCAGATTTGGCAAATCAACTCAATAATGCAAATCAAGAAGTTATCAACCTAAGGACAGAAAATGAAAGACTGCAGAATGATCTCAACACTGAAAGGCAAACCAATGAAAGTATGATAAATTCACAAGGTAGTACAGATCAGTCAACAGAAATCAGACATCATGGACAGACTGGACTGGGTTATACTGAACAAGGTGAATCCTCAAAGCAAGGAGCTCAAAAGAACATGAAACCTACTTGTAACCACTGTGGTAAGTTAGGACACACATCAAATAAATATTGGAGCAATGGAAAATCAAAGTTTAATGGTAAATGCTACAGTTGCAACAAGCATGGGCATAGAGCAAGTGAATGCAATGAGAAACCTAAGTTTGAAGGAAAATGTTTCAAGTGTAACAAACAAGGTCATAGATCTTCCGAGTATAGAACTAAGAAATGGAACCCTGCTGAACAATTGGCCAAAGCAATTTTTGGTTGGGATTACAACACATGGTACAGATGTTGTCATTGTGGAGAGTATGGACACATTGGTGCAAATTGTACAAAGACTCACCTCCGAAGAAGAAATCCTACTAAGAGATGTTATGTATGTAATCAACTCGGTCATCTAAGCAAGAATTGCATGAATAGAGAAAAAGTGGATACTGGTTTTGAGAAAGGCAAAGCAAAGGTCTCAGAAATAAGAACTTAGATGAATCAACAATGGGTAAGGAAATCCTCTGAAAGTTCAAACCAGAACAATGAAGGATCAAATGGCACCCAAGATAGTGAGCTGGGTGGATCTACCATCACAGAATAGAGATGCAAGGAGATGACTGGAACTACGCATTCAAGCCATCATACATCAGTTCCAAATATGCTAGCAAGTCCAAATCCGCATATTGATGCATTAGGACATGTTATGGTGCTAATCAAGTCAGGATCTCAGTTGCACCCGAACTACTCTAGCTTAACCGAGCTGAGTCATGTTTTATAAGAATTGGGAAGTTAGTTTTCACTGAGCTTCCGAGTAAGCCTGGGAGAACTACCCAAGCTATGCCAGCTATTATGTACGAAGCATTTAATGAAATACTTAAATGGTAAAAAATCTAATAAATGATGAATTGAAAAGGTTATTGTTTACAAAGATTTCAGTTTGTAGAGCAATTCAGAGCCCTTAGCGATTCAGAGTGAATTTGTGTTTGAAAGCGAAGTTTGATCAAATTCTCCGAGCGATATGACATCCACATCCAGCAACAAAGCTAAAAAAGGATCCGAGATGTTGGTGAGAAATGTTGTCTGTAACCCTCTAGAGTTTAAGCTTCATCCAGTAGTAGCAGAGGAAATAGATCTGTTGGGAGCTCATTCCCTAATTCCTCCAAGGGTATTACTGGTCAATGACATTCGAAGCTTCTATCATTGTAACATCCAGGAGCTTGGAACACTTGAGATGAATCAAGCATATGAGAAATTGTGCGTAGGCGGGAATCTGAAGCCCGAGCACAAGCATCTTGAGGTTAAAGGCTTAACCCACATCTTGCACATGCCAAAGAATTTCCAAATCAAATGGATTAGATTCGTTCTTAGCCACGTTCATGACATGCAGCTATGGTTGGAACAACCTGTGAAGATCACAAAGACAATGATACACCGAGTAACAGGGTATCCCATGCTCGACAAATCTAAGGCTACCTAAACCCTAACCAAAGAGAAGCTAGCTGAGTTAACTCTTGCCGAGTGGGATAGAAGAGGCATGAGACTAAATGGAGTTACTAACATGGAATTGAAGTTTGGGATTCATGTGATAGCTCACAAGATATATAGTTCCAGCAGACCAAATAGTGTACCGTGTGAAGCTGTGGACTTAGCTGGTAAAGAACAATCTGGTATTTGACCTAGCCGAGTTGCAGCTCATCCAGCTAAGCAAGAATATGGAAAGCATCTGGGCATCCAAGACAAATCCATGTAAGTTCAGTTCTCTTCTGGTCTGCATATTCTTTTATGTTCAGAAATTCTTTCCTTCCAAGGGCACAGTAGTATGGAAGAAGGACAGACCTATTATCCATCAGATAAATGAATTCATAGCTGAATTAGGAGATAATTTTGAGAACATCATGGATGGATATTTTGAGAATT
>MU228152.1:3557633-3575212 GCA_018584345.1 Thuja plicata | reverse complement strand
TGAAAAAATAACAATTGCTTTCAATGTCACTTTCCAACAATCTCCCTCTTTGGCATTGATGGCAACACAAAATATTAAAACAATGATTTAACAAGCATAGTTACCAACCAATCCAAAAATTCACCTGCGTTCCTTGATATGAATGACTCTTCATTAATGTCTTTAGCTTCATTCTAATTCTTATCTTTAAAACATTTCTCCCTCTGTGTCTGTAATCACACTGTCATCATCTGTCTAATAATCTGTAGACTCCCTCTGAGTAGATAATCACTTCAATGTTTTCAATCCTAACTTCTTCCTCTATGTAATATTTTCCTCTTTGTAATTTCTCTTTCTCGGCAATCTCTTCCTCTTTATAGGTAATCTCTACCTTCACTTCTTCCTCTTTATAGGTAATCTCCCCCTCTTTGACAACAATGCCAAAGATGTCAATATCTTTATCATGTAAATCTTCAGTATCATGTTGATCCTATCATCATCAGTATGACTGATTTTTTTTTTCTATCCTTGTTCGTCTTCACAACTTTAGCCAGCATCCTAAAGTGTGGCTTACTGTGCATCAATGTGTCAGATATTCTGAATAAAATATTTGATGCAATAGTACCATACAAAACTTAATTAGCCTCAGTTAGGGGAATCACCCCCAATTTACCTCATAGATACTCATGAGAATCCTTGGGTAGTGCTTTTGTGAATATGTCAGCTAATTGTTCTTTAGTGTTCACATAATCCAATCTCACTTCTTTACTCCGAACTAGCTCCCTCAAGTAATGATACTTGATAGCTATATGCTTTGTCTTTGAGTGCATAACATGATTTTTAGAAATATTAATAGCATTTGTGTTATCACAATATATGACAACTGGGTCAATGATTTCTTGCTTCATACCTTTCAATAGTATCTTCAACCATAAAATGTTAGAATAGTTAACTGCTGCTGCCACATACTCAGCTTCAGCTATAGATTATGAGGTGCAGTTCTGTTTCTTGCTTGTCTAGGAGATCAATCTCTTTCCTAAAATAAATTCTCCACTAGTAGTGCTTTTCCTGTCATCAACATTTCTAGCCCAGTCAGAATAAGTCTAAACTCTGAGTTCAAACTTGTCATTCTTTTTGTAGTATAGACTATAGCCCTCAGTTCCTTTCAAATATCTTAGAATTCTTTTGACTTTCGTCATGTGATTTTCCTTGGGATTAGCAGAAAATCTTGCAACAATTCCAATAGCTAGGGAAATATCAGGTCTGCTATGAACAACATACTGTAGTTTTCCAATCGTTGACCTGTAGAGTGTTTGGTTCACTTCTTTTGTGTCATCATCTTTTGTTAACTTCTATCCAGTAGCCATGGGTGTACTCATTGGTTTGGACTCTTCCATTCCAAAAGTTTTCAGTATCTCTTTGATATATTTAGATTGAGTGATAAAGATACCATTCTTCATTTGATAAATTTTTAAGCCATTAAAGAATTTTATTTCACCAAACATAGACATCTCAAACTCAGTTTGTAGCTCTGTTGTAAATTTTTGACATAACACATCTTGTCCACTAAATATGATGTCATCCACAAAGATTTCAGCTAATAATGTACCTTTTCTTTTCTCTATCTTCAAGTATAAGTTGTTGTTGTCATTGGTTCTAGCAAACCCAATTTTGATCAGATAATTGTGCAATCTCTCATACCATGCTCTTGGCACTTGCTTCAATCCATATAATGCTTTGTGCAATCTACAAACCATATCCCTTTTGTTTGGGTCTACAAAACCATTAGCTTGCTCAATATATACTTCTTCTTCCAAGATACCATTGAGAAATGCAGATTTCACATCCATCTGATAAACTTTGAATCTTTTATAGGCTGCATATGCAAGTAAGGTTTTGACACCTTCCAATATTGCAACTGGGGTGAAGGTTTCACCATAGTCAATTCCTTCCTCCTGTGCATAACCCTTGCATACCAGTCTAGCTTTGTTTCTTGTCACATCTCCATGTTCATTTAGTTTGTTCCTGAATACCCACTTAATGCCAATTACATTTTTATCCTTTGGCCTAGGTACAAGTGTCCAAGTTTTGTTCTTCTCAATTTTTTCAATTTCCTCATTCATTTCTTGTATCCAATCTTCATTTTCTAAAGCATCTTTTACTATTTTGGGCTCAAATTCACATAACAAACATGTGTTATTTTTCAACTTACTTCTTGTCATAATAGAAGAATCCTTTGACCGAATGATTTGATCAGAATTATGATTTCTTCTCACATATTTTGCTAGGGTAGGTTCAGTCCTTGCTGTAGGTTCATCATATGTATTCAGTTCTGGTTGGTTCTGTGACTCGGCATCTCCATCAGATAGCTCGACATTCACTTCTAGTTCCTGGACAACTCCAGTTTGTGACTTGGCAGGTGCATGCTATTGTTCAGCAGTAGTCTCAAGTAGTGAATTAGAATCTTCCTTATCCAGATATATGAATGATCTATAACTTTCAGGCTCTTGTGTACTTTCAGATTCATTTCTTTCTACAAACTCATCAATTCTTACATTTGCACTTTCAACAATTTTGTTAGTATTAGAATTCAAACATTTGTAAGCTTTGATTTTTGTTGAATATCGAAGGAATATACCTTCTTCACCTTTAGAATCTAGTTTTCCATTCTATTGTCTTTCAGTATAAATTTTTTTCTTCCAAATACTTTACACTAGGTGCATACCCATACCAAAGTTCATAAGGTGTAGCATCTATACCTTTCTTGATTTGAACTCTATTCAGTGTATAAACTACAGTACTTACAGCTTCTTTCCAATACTTCTGTGCAACATTTTTCTCCATCATTAGTGTTCTTGCACAGTCCATAATAGATCCGTTTCTTCATTCAACAATACCATTTTGTGGAGGAGTCCTAGGTGTAGACATCTGTCCCTTTATGCCTCGGTCATTGCAAAACCTATTAAAATCATTAGAAATAAACTCTCTACCTATGTCAGATCTTAAGCATTTCAAAATTTTTCTTGTTTCCTTTTCAACTTTAGCTAAGTACCATTTAAATAACTGAAATGCATCAGGATTTTCCTTGAGAAACATTACAGTCACCATCCTTGAATAATCATCAACAAATAGAATAAATTATCTAGCACCACAATAGCTTCTTTCTCCAATGGGTCAATAGAGATCAGTATGGACCAATTCCAAAATTTCCTTTGATACATGTATTTTTCTCTTAAAACTAGACTTAGTCATCTTTCCTAGTTGACATTGTTTACACATAGCATTCTCATGTTTCTTTAATTTAGGTATCCCTCTAACCTTTTCCAGTTTACTGATGCTTACCAAGATATCAAAGTTCACATGACACAACCTCTTATGCCATAACCAAACATCATTGTGATGTGCAAACAAACATGTTTCTTCAGATAAATCTAGATAAAATAAGTTATCTTTAGTCTGATCACCACTTCTAACTAATTCTCCAGTAGAATCATAGATCTTTGCCTTTCTGTGATGGAATTCAACTTTGTAACCAGAATGATTCAGCTCTGCAACACTCAGAAAATTGTATTTGGGATCATCAACCCAATACACATCATCACATGTGATTTTGTCAGTCAGGTTAATCAATCCATTACCTTTGACAAGACATGGTGAATCATTACCAAATTTTACATATCCTCCTTTACATTGGTTTAAGCTTTCAAACTTATCTTTGTCACCAGTCATATGATGGGAACAACCACTGTCAATGATCCAACGATCATGTTTTCTCATATAAGAGATTAGTGCAGTTTTCTCATTGTCATCAAAATCTTCTTTCATTGCAACATAAACAACTTCTATATCATTGTCATCAGAATTATCAGTGTCATTGTTAGAAGTTTCTTCAGCAATATATTAAGACCTCTTACCTTTGTCTTTGTAGTCCTTATATTTCCTGAAGTCTTAGTCATCCTTTCTATCTTTGTATTTGTTGTCCCTTCTTTCATCTTTTTCATTTTTGTTAGGACATCTAGCAGCTATATGGCCAACTTTGTTGCATGAAAAACAAATAATAGGAAGTTTACCTCTGTATTTTCCTTTTCCTTTGGAGAGCATTTTTTCCATAAGTGCTTCAAGTTCTTCAAGATCATCATCAGAAGTGTCACTATCACTGTCCACATGTTTCTTTCCTTTCTTAGATTTATTGAGAACCAACTATGATCTAAAAGCGGAATCAATCCCTTATGGATTATAATTGTCATAATTTGACATTTCAAATGTAGTGAGTCTGCCTATAAGATTTTCCAGATTCAAATTATTGTTAGGAGTATATCTCAATTCTTGAATTGCAGAAAATCTAATAGCATATACAAGAAGTAAAGTTCTCAGTACCTTGCTCATAATGGTGTTCTCATCAATAGTTCCATTAGCCCCTCTAATGGCATTTACAACTTCTTTTATTCTACCATAGTATTGAATAACATTTTCTCCTTCTTGCATTTTCATCTCATCAAACTTACCTCTTAGACTTTATGATTTAGCTCTCAACACATTTCTGTCTCCACCATAGACAGTTGCAAGTTTGTCCTACATCTCTTTTGCATTTGTGCAGTTCTTTATATCATCAAACTCTGAATATCTCAATGAGGAGGCGATCTCCAACATTGCTTGATTGTGCTCTTGCTTTTCTCTTAGTTGTACAGATGAGAGAGGAGTAGAAGGTGGTACATAAGCATGTTCAATAAGTCACTTAGAATCATCTCCAATACCAGCCAAATGTAGTTTCATCAAGCTCTGCCATGCAGGGAAGTTATCTATGTTCAGCTTAGGAACCTCCTTCTTATACATCTTGATCTTTTCGGTCCAAGTACCTTCAAACTATTTTTAGGAGACCAATGCTCTGATACCAATTTTTAGAATGAATTTAGAATAACATAGAGGGGAGGGGTGAATAAATTATCCTCAGGTCTAGATGTAGTAATTAAAAAACTTTCTGTACTTCAGATCTACTCGGCAGTAGTAGCATAAGTCAACAAATTTAATCATGCAGTTTACTGTCAATTGAAATTAGCTTGTAGTAACATAATAGTAAAGCAAACAATAAGTATTCACACAAGTTGACACAAGTATTTAATGTGGAAAACCAATATGGGAAAAACCACCAATAACATGCTACCAAGTTTTCACTCTTCTGAAGTGATGTCTTGTGAGGAGCCAACCCTGTTAAAGGTTACAATAACATACTGCTAGGTGTGACTTGGTTAAAGGATTTAATCACCCCGTTAGGAGTGGCCTTATTAGAGGACTTAGAACATTCCAATCTAAATGTCACCTTGTTATAGGATTTATACAAATGACTGTTAAGTCAACCTTGTTAAAGGATTTAACAGATACGATGGTAAGAAAGTAATCGGTAGTTGTGATCTGGTACATATAACTTACTTTGTAAATTCAGATCTAATTATAGCTCTGATGTTAAATTACTAGATAGCTTTCATTATCATTTCAACCTTATGATCTGCTTGGAAATCCGTCAAGTAATCACACATGCAACACTCTGCCTCTGCCTTTTGCCTTCTCTGTTAGATTATGCTAAACAGTAAATCAACTATGCAAACCTCTTGCATACACATACACTCATGCACACACAATGAATAACCCCTGAGGTTATCATATACCTCTCTGTCTAGGTCAGATAAATCTTTTGCCTCTTAAACAAAATCGTAGATCTTAGGTTAGGTCAGATCCAAAAGATCATCCCATCTTTGCATTACATTTACTTCTCCAAAGTAGTCTCTAATTAAATCTTGAAACCATGCATTAATTACGGTTACCCATACATTAAATGATGTGGATCAATCTTTAACTAACATTACATATCCCAATAAAATCAACTAAGTTGGCCAGAGATCTCAAATCTCATCATTAATCCAATTACTGTAAGTCGGCCAACATCACTGTTTCCACTCGGTAATTTCAATGGTGCTCAGCATTGAGCAAATTTTTGCTCGTCACAAGAAACTTTACTCAGCACAAGCAACTTTGATCATCATAGGTAATTTTTCTTGGCACAAGCAACTTTGCTCGGCACAGAACAACCAGAAAAAATGTCTTTGAAAGATAAACAACAAATTACTTTTCCAGAGTGCCAACTGATCAAATACCCTTTGAATTTCCTTAACTCAACCATTGACTTGGTCGTCTTGTTACATCTTCTTCATCAACAATAGATATGGTACTCAAACAGATAACAATAGTCTCACCAGTTAAGGTTTGACAACAATGACAAAATAACAATTGCTTGCAATGTCACTTTCCAACAGATTCTTGGGCTATAATGAAATTAAAATTTCCCCCAAGGATCAAGAGAAGACCAAATTTACATGCGCATGGGGAACATTTTGTTGGAACATCATGCCATTTGAGTTAAAGAATGCTGGTGCTACATATCAAAAAGCAATGTCCACTATATTCCATGATATGATGCATAAAAACATGGAGGATTACGTGGATGACACCTTAGCTAAATCCATAGAAAGGAGCACTCATATTGATGACTTAAGAAAGATATTGGATCATATAGAGCAATTTCAACTTAGGCTCAATCTAAAGAAGTGTGCCTATGGGGTCCAATCAGGAAAGCTTTTAGGGTTTATTGTTTCAGCGAAGGGAATTGAGGTAGATCCTACAAAGGTCAAAGCTATTTTAGAGATGAATCCTCCATGCAACATTAGTCAAATGAGGACATTGCAAGGGAGACTTCAATCAATCAGGAGGTTCATGTCACAACTTGCTAACAGAGCACAACCCTTTACCAAATTACTACATAAAGGGGTCACCTTCAAATGGGATGAACACTGTGAAGCCAACTTCAGGGAATTAAAAGGGTACCTAGTTACTCCTATTCTTATGGTGCCTATTCATGGAAAACCCTTACTCTTGTATATTTCAGCTATAGCCACATCACTAGGAGTGTTTCTCACAAAGGATTATGAAACTAAGAAAGAAAGAGCGATCTACTACATCAGTAGAACACTAGTCTCCTATGAGCTCAATTACAACATTATTGAGAAAGCATGCTTAGCAGTCGTCTTCGCATCACAAAAATTAAGACACTACATGCTCTCACATATAGTAAGGCTCATTGCTAAGATCAATCCTCTGAAGTACCTTTTAAGAAAAACAACATTAACAGGACGTCTAAAAAAATGGGTCCTCATTCTATGTGAATTATATATTGAGTATGTGGACAGGAGGGCTATTAAAGGACAAGTCCTTGCAGATCAACTAGCTAATTCACCCCTCCAAGATGATGAACCTTTAAAGATTGAATTCCCTTATGATACCATTATGCATCTGACTAAGTACCCATGGAAGATTTACTTTGATGGTTCTTTCACGCAACAAGGCTCTGGAGCAGGAGTTCTATTCATAACTCCTCAAGGCTACAAGATAGCCAAGAATTACAAATTGATGTTTCCATGCATGAACAACATTTCAGAATATGAGGCACTGGTAAACAGTCTTAAGGTCACCATGGAGTGGAAGATTGTAGAGTTACACATGTATGGTGACTCCCAACTCATTATCAATCAAGTTAATGGAGATTACCAGACAAAAGATGAGAAGTTGACACCCTACAAACAACTAGTTGACAACTTAAAGAAGTACTTTGTCTTCATCACATTCTAGCAGATACCCAGAATAGAGAACAAAGTTGTATATGCTATGGCTACATTGGCATCCATGTTACAACTAGAAGAACATCAATTCCACTATGATTTCTTGGTGGAAGAATTATCCTATCCTGCCTTTGATACCTCTAAATACCAAGTAATATGTGCTTTGAACACTCCAAACCAATCACGGTATACTAATATCCTTGCTTACTTGGCTGACCAAACTATTCCCAAAAATCTATCTAGAAATGAGAAAAGAGCCTTGATTAGGACAACATCATGTTATGTCCTCATAACTAATAAATTATATCGATGAGGTCTCAACGGTATGCTTCTTAGATGTTTATAACTCAAAGAGTCTGACCGCGCATTAAAAGAAGTCCACGAAGGTGTATGTGGATCACATTTGAATGACTTTTTGCTAGCAAAGAAACTACTGAGAGTAGGCTATTACTGGCCTACCATGGAAAAAGATGCTATTCAATTTTCCAAAACATGTCTTAAATGTCAGACACATGGAAATATCATCCATGCTCCTACCAGAGAACTTATACCTTTCATTAAACATTGACCATTTCAGCAATGGTCCTTTGACTTGGTTGGACAAATATATCCCAATTCTTCCAATGGACACAAGTTCATCATTATGGCCACTGAGTATTTTATGAAGTGGGTCAAGGCTGTGCCACTAATCAAAGCCACTGGAAAATAGGTGGCTATGTTCATTTTGAACTACATTATCTATAGATGTGGGATACCCTCTTCAATTGTAACAGACAATGGGGGCCAATTTAAAAATCAAGACATTGATGACCTTTGTGAACAATTCCACATCACTCAACATTGCTCCTCAATCTATTACCCTCAAGGTAATGGACAAGCTGAGGCATCTAATAAGAATATTCTCAAAATCCTACATCAAACTGTAAGTAAGTCTGGTAGAGACTGGCATCTACAACTAAATCCAACATTATGGGCCTATAGAACAAGCATCAGAACACCAACTAGAGCCACACCATTTTCTCTAGTCTATGGCGCTAAAGTAGTACTACCTATTGAGGTTGAAATCCCATCTTTGCGGATATCTTTACAAGGTCTTGTTATTGATGAGAAATACCACATTGATCGGATGATTTCTTTAGACCTACTAGATGAGCACAGACAATAGAAGTTTGATCATCTGAAGCTGTACCAAGAACACATGTCCAAGGGATACAATAAAAAGGTCAAACCATGCCAATTTGAAGTAGGGGATCTCATCCTAAAGGAGAATCCTAAGAACCAGCCCAACAAAGAACATAAGGGAAAATTTGAACCTAACTGGCTAGGACCTTATGTTATCACTGCTACTTTTGGGACTAGAGCCTATCAACTAGCTACACATGAGGGAGACATTCTTCTAGATCCTATCAATACTCTGCATTTGAAGTGGTTCTACACTTGATGTTCAACTAGCAGAGCCTGTATAGTGAAATAGTTCTCAGAAAATACCAAAAACATTCAGAAAATTGATCCTAGAGAAATCCAAAAACAATGGAAAAATTCTTGAAGAAAGGTATCCTTGGTAAAAACTTGGTAAACAGGCGCCTTGATACTACAAAAACATTCAAAAAAGAAAAAAAATTGAAAAAGAGAAAAGTGCCTTGATGACAACCTGGTAAAATAGGCATCCTGGTAGCAAAAAGAATAAAAGATCTTTCCAAGTGGTGAAAACCTGGCAATCAGGCGTCACTTGTGTTCTGTGCTCCATCTATCAATGCATTACTGATACTAAGCCTTCATGATTGCACTTGTGCTAAAATGTTGACTTTGTTTCCTAAAAAAACTATCTTATCCTTGCTTGGGATTTGTCTATATTTCTGTCTTAGGATCAAGTCATTCTGCAGTGGGGGCAGCTTTGCTAGTTTGATAGGTTGCATATGCTAGGTCTTCATAGGATGTTTTGTCTCGTGACACAATGATACTTGATACTTTCGCTAAACTAACCCTTTCACGACACCAAACTGACACAAACATTGCATTAACATGAAAGATGTACCTATGACCTGCCTGGGATTGCAAATAGGAAACATACACAGACATGGAACACATATTGCTTGAATTCAAACTTTTTGATTGTTGAATCTATACTGCACTTGAAAAATGAATCAATAATATTTCTCAAATACTACCTAAACATAGTTTGATCTTGGTTTAATTATGACTCTTTTATGTAGCCAAAATGTTTTCACTGGGGGCATCTAAGTAGTTATGAATTTTATTTGATTGATTCACAATTGATAGTTGTTATGTCTTCCGAGTTACTCCATGACGTCTATGCAAAAACAAAGAGTCGCAAGGACAGGGGGCATAACATTTTCTTGGTTTTTTTCATATGGTGATTGTTCCAAATGATCCTATAAATTTCATTTAACTTAGATATTTATGGTAAGAGCTGCCACTATGGGTGAATAGTTGCATATATCTTGATCTTCGTTATGTGTAAACTACGGTGAGGTTGGAACAATTTCCTTGTCTTTTTTCAAACTCAGATTCTCTCTAAGGTATACGAAGCATAATGTACCCATGGATATGAATTTTCAAGGTCATTGCAGGTCCAATATCTTGCCTTACTCAGATTCTGATATAATAAAAGGAAGGTGACTATTTTATTACCCTGGCTTCTATGCCTTGATGCCTTAGTCTATTTCTAACATTCCAATAAAACATAGTATTCATACTTTCATAATATCAGTGGGTATTAGTGATGGTTGTACTATCAGGTAGTATCCATTCTGAAAAGTGCCCAATGATGATAAAAAGCTACAATATCTACAAATCAGTGACAAGTCCTAAGAGTCTGCATATAGCTGCATTTAAAGATTGCATGATTCATTTTCAAAAGAACAAGAAAAACATAAGAAATTTGGGCTCAAAAATAATTTCTATTTTTTTCTAAATCCAAGTTAATTACATCTATTTACTATTTCTGATATTAATATCATTGTACATCCATAGCATACATTTTGCATTCATAAAATGAGACAGAAATAAAATACAAAAATAAAGCATTTACACATTGCATTTTATTTCTACATCCTAAGTGCATCCATACATTTAACATTGCATAAGAAAATCTCAAAAATATGCATTTTCATATTCACATAGAATCATTTGAAACATATTTATATCAGTGATAAATAAAAAATGCATAAATGATGTCATCATCTAAATCTAACTCATCATATGACCAAGATATAATCACATGTCTAAATGAATCTATCAAAGCAAAGAGAACTCATGAAACATGTCAGAATCAGAAACAACTGCATCAGATATATATCTCAAACATGGTACAGATCAAAATATGACACAAGTCTACATAAAGAGTATCAGCATATCAGAGAATTAGAAAAAATCAGATATATATGTGTGTGTGTGTGTGTGTGTGTTAGATACAAAAGAAAGATCTCAGAAGTATCGAGATATACAATATACATGTGTAAACAAAATACAAAATTAGCTCTGGCTCCCCCCTCTCCCTGATATGGAAGAGGAGGAGGTGGTACAAATGGAGGAGGAGGAGGCGTGACCCCCTCTGACTACTAGGCCAACCATGAAAAAGACACCGCTCTCTATCCCTCTGGCACAACTGCATGATAAAGAGCATAATAATAAGTGGCTCTTTGGCCCTGGTGAACAATAGTATGAGCTTGCATATCTCGCTCTATCCTGAGTTTGTCCATCTGTCTATCCCTATCTATGATCAATGCAGATGATATAGAAATCCTTGACTCAGCTGCAGTGAGCCTACCCTCTAGAGTTGTGATCTGTGCCCTAAGCTTCTCTCTTTCTCTCTCACTCTCACTGAGGAAGTGGGTCTCCGTCTCTACTAGAACCCCTGCCAGAATCCTATCCTGAAGGCCTATCCTGAGATCTATCAGACTATCTCTGTTACTGTTGTCTCTATTGCCTCTACTGATCCCCTGTAAGTAATGGAACTGGATCTATCCGGGGAGCAACAAATCTGAATCGGGCGTGCCAAACCTCTCCACTACCACTGGCAACATCAGCATGGCCACCCATAGGTCCACCACCCCTATCATCTCCACCGTCATCCCCCTCATTTGGAGGAGGATGCCTCCCATCCCTACCTCCATCTCTGCCACCATCTCTCCCTCCATGCCTTTTGATGCCCCTATCTCTCTGAGATCCTCCTCTCCCTTTGGCTGGGCGCTCATCCAGATCATCATCTATCTGCTCCTCTATGCGAGGAATGACCTCCTCTAACACTATAAAATGAGGAAATGGATGCTGAAGCATCTCTTCTATGTATCCATCTGAGCAACCTGCATCTACAACATCCAGACAAAGATCCCAATCTACTCTAACCATATCACAGATCTCCTGGTCTGTAGTCTCATACCTAAGCTGGGCACCCCACAATGTTGCCTCATCACAGATTTGGAAATATACAATGATATCCTGAGTCCTTCCCTGCCATCGACCGCACTATCTCAACACTCGGGTGTGCATGTACTACTCTACAATGTATCTAGTCCGCCCAATGAGGTACCTACTCTAAAATAAAAAAGGAACCTACCTGGCATTTGAGGTCCACTGCTCACAATCTAAATATGGCAGCTAGACGACCTCAGTCATATCATCAAAAAGCCATCGCCAGTACTCTACCTTGCCCAGATGGGGTTACTAAATAAGATCTGCATACATATATACATAGGCCTGCTCTGGTGCACGTTGTCTATCAACTATCGACCGTGTAACAGGGATGTGCTCCCAGGCCCATGATTTGAAGAATCAAAATACCCACATTCATTCTTCGGGTATAGTGGTACACAATCTCATGAACCTCACGGTACATATGGGCAAGGATACAACTACCCCATGCAAATCTCTGTATGTGGATGACCATCTGCTCTAGCATGTCCATCCATCCAACCATGAACCCATGCTATCCTCTGTCTGGCATCAGGATGCCACAAAGCAAACCTACTAAATATACAGATAATCGATCATAATGATCGACCATATAGTCCCAAGAATGATATCTATAATCAACGGTGTCATCCTGGAAATACCGTCGAGCTGCTCCAATTGCCGTGGCAGATGTTGCCTCAAAGAACACCTCATGACCAATAATAGTAACACGCAGTATGCGCCATATGTCCTCTGGAGTCACTATCATCTCCCTAGTCAGGAGATGGAAGGTGTTGTGCTCTGAGTGCCATCTCTTGGCAAGAGCAGTCAACAACCCTTTGTATACCCCTGTATCAGGTAAACCTATCAAAGATCATAACCTGTAATGGATCACTGTCGCTTGCTCATCATCTAAGAGCAGTCCAGACAAGGAAATCACATGACTTGGATATGTGCCTCTAAAAGAGACTACCTCAAAATACACTTGTTTTGACACATAAAAGGATAAATTAGTGTTCTATCTAAAATAGAGATGCAGACTCTTGATCAACCAAGTAATTCAAAGTCCACCACAGATAAACAAGTCAAAATGGGTAAGTTTCTAAATCTAAAAATGAGATACGATCCTGGAAAGACAGGGTGCGATCTCTTTTACTAGATGTGATCCTTGAAATACAGGGTGAGATTGAAACCACAGGGTGTGATCCTAGAAATCTCAGATGTGACCCAGAAAATGGGGTACGATCCTACATGGATAGGGTACGACACAAAACCAAAATTCAACTAAAAACTAAGGTAAAAATAGACAAAATGGATGTGATCTAGGAAATCTCAGATGCGATGTAGAAATCCAGAAAAACCAGATACGATCCTGGAAAAATGGGATGCGACGCGGGTTTGATAGGGTGCGATCCAGAATCGTGGATGTGACCCATAATTGCAAAGGCTCTACAAGCTACAAAAATGCATAAAATTCAAAATTGTAAATTTCATGAGGTAGTTTTACGAGTACTTACCGGAGGTGGGTAGTCAGCCGGGTGCTGATGTCAACGGTTGAGCTCAAAATGATGCTTCCTAACGGGGACCACCATCTTCTCTACAGAGCTCTCAGATTTACTATGGATAAAAGTAAAAATGAATAGTAAAAAGGTAATTTTTGAGGCTTATATTAGTCTTTTGAGCTATTTAGAAGTTCTAAAACTCCTCCCAGGCAACTGAAACTCCATTTCTGTTCTCTTTTTAACCAATCGGGAACCAAATCAAAGGTGCCTAAGGTATTTTGTGTAGCACAGTAACATTTTTATGACCGTTCTAGAAAATGCATATTTGCTCCATTTGCTCTGAAAATTTGTCAAATTGCACATTTCATCATAAATCTTGGTTTGACATCATTTTATCAGTCTCACCACTCACATTTTCATGTAATTGACTTGGTTCTCATGTGTTTATTCTTAAACACACCTTCCTTTTTCACTTCTTCCACTTTTTTCTTTCTTGTCCTACCCATTCCATGCAAGTGATACATAATTTCAATAGAGGGATTTCATTTCTTTCCTTCGATTTTGTTCCCGAGGGGGCATGATCACACTATCATCAATCAAGTTTTTACTCGAAACAACATTAAAAATGACTTTGTTATGAAACAAACTAGGGGCATGACAGTTTCCTTGACTAAGTTAGAACTGTTGGATAGAAAGCTTTGGTTCTCATAAGCTGGCTATCTTGTGTTTCCTCATTTTAAAAGATTCTTATTAAGCTCTTGGCAGCTTCATACTGACTCTTGGATGACAAGCCAGTTCAGAATCAGTATTATCAATCTTTGGATGACAACCAAGTTCAAAATTGGTATCTTTATAATCTTTTATTGACCATTGGACAACAACCAAGTTCAAAGTCAATTCTATCAGTTTAGTTCGATCAAGTGAAAGACTGATCTCATCAGGTATTTCGTTCGATCGTGAGCAAAATTCTCAATCTTTCTGAAGTCAAAATCAAAAACTTTCTTTGAATCAATGCTCTACTCGCACATCAATTCAAAGAGGGGCAAATGTAACCACCTGGATTTGGTCTTCTCAGACTATAGACCCTATTTTCCTTAAGTGTGATCATACCCCCAATTATGTTCAAATGACCTTGTTACTGCTTGACATAATTCTTTTGAAATCAATTTAATCTCCTAAAGTGATCAAATCACTAAATTAATTACTTTTAGTCAAAATCAAAATCAAAATAAATCAAATATATGGCTAAAATGATTAATTTACAAGGAATTAAATAAATTCCTAAATCAATTGCTCACTTGCAAATGAACCCATTCCCCTAGCCTAATTAATTTAATTAAATTAGCTATAGTCCTATTGATTATTAAAAAGTAATTAAATGCTTAAATAATTAATATTCCTATTTTTGAATGAATTAAATAAGTTTATTCATTTCATTAATATTCCTCTAAACCCCTATCCTAACCCACTTCAACCACTTTAACTCTGGGTTCAAACCTATCCCAACCCATTCACCCTTGCTAAATCTAATCCTAATCCTAATTATATCCTAACCCACCTCCTAATGTTGTCACATTCCATTAGGGAGTGATTAACAACTCAACCACTTGAGAAAGTCAAGGAATCTCAAGATTCCTTTCCTCAAGTCCACTTTCTCAAGCTTGCTTTACACCCTCCCCATGCCTCTTAAATGCTTTTATTTAATGCATATTCCTTATTACCATGCCTATTGAATGCCTTTGGCATTTATTTCCTCTTACACCCCATTAATGAGTTTTATAACTCCATTAATACACCTTGTCCCCCCTCTCTCTCCTAATTCTTCTATAAATAGAAGGTGTTTTTGAGCACAAAAGGCCCATAACTTATATTGAAAATGCATTGTTATACTATTAGGATTCATATAGACTCATATTCCATTTAGTTTCTCTTGTTCATGTATTGTTATTATGTTCATTTTCAGAGTTAAATATGCATGTTTTCTTATCATTTAGTTTGTTTTAACTCAAATATTTCATGCTAAGTCGTATATGTCACTGATAGTAGCATAATATGAGGGCTATTATATTGCTTATCATACTCTTCTTAGTTAGATGGAAATAGGTCAATTTTAGTGCTTTATATGCTCATCTAACCATGTTTTCCACTAATGCAATGATCTATTGAAGTGTTGTGTCGCAGGTAACAGGTGCACATTTTTAAACACACACACAAACACATACAACCTCTTGGGAAATTTTGTGTTCCTATAATACTTAATGGTAGACACCTCAAGACTAGTTATCTTAGCAATAAGATCCTTAGTAACATTAAAGGTTTTCCCATAGATAGTTACCTTACCATTATCCCAACTATCAGAAAAATATTTTGATATATCCTTGTCGAAGCCATGAAGTCTCTCCATATAGGAAGAAACACCACCATCTTTCACCTTCTGCCAGATAATGAGATCCTTCCTGTATAGTAAAAAAATGGAAGCACTTCCATGGTAGGCTAGTTTAGCCTTTCGAGCAGGTGGTTTGGGGTCATATCAAGCACCTTGAATGGGTTCCTAACCTTGACCTAGCTTTCCCCCTATTTTTCCCCACTTTCCACCCCTTTCCAACCTAATTTCTGCATTCTGGACTGCAGACTTGAGATCTTGGACCTCAAGGTCAAGGTTGACCTTTTTGGTCTATGTTGACCTCAACCTTGACCTAGGTCAAGGTTGACATCAACCCTAACCTAGGTCAAGGTTGACCTCAACCCTCACCTAGGTCAAGGTTGACCTTGACCTTGACCCAGGGTTCAAATCTTAGGGTCCCATAGTTTCTAGATGTCGGTCTTTGCAAAAAGTTATTTCTCACTTCCGGGTCAGCTGTTTTGGGTTCTGAAGTGGAAAATCCTAAATTATATTTAATATAGGTCCTCTTCTAGGGGCATGAGTCTAATTGGAATTTAATTCTCCTATGTCAGCCTCCTTACAAGATTGTGCCCTAGTTTCATATAAAAGGGAGCATTTCTCTCTTAGTTTCTCTAAGTCTTCTAAGTGCAAAAAGCTCTAACCAAGATTTTGTCAAGAAGCAAATGGTTCAAGAATCCATAGTTCTACATGTTTTCAAGCTTTCAATGTGTTCAAGTCTTCCTCTCAAGCATTCAATTTCTCCATTGAAGATCAAGGATTCAAGCTTTCAAGCCTTTGAAGGGATTTGGTTCAAGCATTCAAGATTCATAATTCAAACCCTAGATCTAGCCATCATGGTGGTGTGATCTTCCTTCAAGATCCTTTGTGCATCCTCAAGACTCTTTCATAATTCCTTCAAGGTGGATTCAAAACATACAATCATGGAGGTTTATGATTTCTATTGAGTCCAAGATTTCATATTTACATACTTGCTACATTAGAATTACAATTGCATATCTATTCAATATCATAGCTTCATTGTTAGATTCAATTCTACTACTTGCTAGCATTCTTATTTCAATTATTGATTTCAAGTTTAATTTCTAAATTAGGGTTTGACTAAGGCAAACCCCTCCCCCACAACAAACAAACCTCTTTTTATTGCAGGTACAGGTTTGGGGCAAAAGATTTGAACCTAGATCTGGATACCCTTTTCAGTGAACTATCGGGATCCATGAACAGATTTTATGTTGAACCTGTGTAGGTCAAGGTCGACATTATTGGGTTAGGGGTGAAATTTGTGGGTCAAGGTTGACCTTTTTCATAAGACAACATCGGAACAGAAAAATATTTCTGGGTTTTGTTTGTCTCTGCGTTTCCTTTTCGGATCATACTTTAAATTTTCTAGAAACTGAGTACAGACCCCAGAAAACAACATTCTTTGATCTAAAATTATTTAAGGTTAGTGTATTTATTCTATCCATTTCAATTTAAATCCTTAATAATTATAAATCTATTACACATTTACATTCATTTCAAAACACATTTTTAAGAGGGAAACCTAGGATCTCCTTCTTTATTCTTATTTCCAATAGATTGATTCATTTATGCATTGATCCTTTTTGGGTTGATCAA
>MU228152.1:3538419-3557262 GCA_018584345.1 Thuja plicata | reverse complement strand
AATCTCTTCAATTGACCTTTACCATAGAAGTGAGTTAATGATAGATGTTACTTCTTCTCCTAATATATGTATTTTCTATGAGCCTACTTTAGAATATAATTCTTCCCCCTTTAGGGATCAAGCTTTACGCGCTCCTACAATGTGCTTTATTGATATGGAGGATAATCCTCCTATTTGGGATGAACCCTTGGATTTGGATGTTGATTACTCTCTTCCCCATGAAGCCATTTTGGATAATCCTCCTATTTGGGATGAACCTTTGGATTTGGATGTTGATTATTCTCTTCCTCATGAGGCCATTATGGGTGATTTTACTTTTTGGGATGAACCCTTCGATAAATACATTGATTTATTTCCTTCTTGTGAAGATGATTTGATACAAGAGGGTGATTTATTAATGGATGACATATTCATACATGATGATGACTCTTTTTCTAAAACACACTCTCCTTATGTAGACATTTTAGAGAAAGAAGAGAACATTATAGATTATTTACCTCCATTTGGGATTTCTTCTAGTAATGAGACATTAGCGGGGAATGATATGAATTCCCTTAATTCTCTCCCTCTTAGTGATGATCCTATAGAGCATCAAGTTCCTACCTCATCTTCTCCTAGAATGTATTTTGTTTCTCCTTCTTGTGAACTATCAAACATACTAATGATGACATAGTGACTACTGAAGTTCCATTGACTCCTTTTGATATGGCTTCTTGTTATGGTTCTGGTTATCATTTACTAGTTAAACAAGGTTTCCATGGTCAAGGATGTGGTAAGAATAAACAAGGAATTCAAATGCCCTTACAGAATGGGGTGCATGAGAATTCTTATGGATTGGGATTTAATCCTCAACAACACATCAATGTTACCAACATATCAAATAACATTTCAAAATAGGATGACCCTATGAAGGAATTTGACCAAGAGGTTATTCTGCCTAAACTCCTTCGTGCTAAGATGATTACTAAACCTAAACACAAAAAGAAACATAGTCTATACTTGAAGATTCTTCCTTTTTTTCTATCATAGATTTCATGATCACTCTAATGAATTTCAAGCTTTACATTATAAGATTAGGAAACTCATTGATAGTAAAGCTATTTATATACCATGTAGCAATGACTTATATTTCAATCCTATTTTCTCTAAATAACATTTATGTTCCTATTATGGAACTCCATATTATGTAAACAATGTTAGCCTAATCTTTGGGGGCTCGTTGTCTTGCATAGTATTGCAAGCGATATAATAGGTCCCCTTTCATCCTTGTTCCTACACTTGGGGGGAAAGGATGCCATCTCCTTCTTTTCTATCTTTCCGGGATCCACTTTCCCTTGGTTAAGTAGTATTCGTCTATTATGTGATATCCAATCATACATGAAAATCTTTGTTTGCATTAAGGATCTATGTCCTTGATTATAACCTATTTCATTGTTTTTGGGTTTCCATGGTTGATAAATCTCTCACCTTGGAAATTGAATAGTGTGCTATCCCTCAGAAGGGTTACTTTCTTGCTTCTTGCATGATATATCTTTTCCACAACAACATTTCTTGATATAATTTGGTATATCCCTTGCTTTCACCCCTGGGGGGCAAGGTATTCTCTTTCTTCCTCTATCTAAGGATCTACTTTCCTTAGCTTTGTGGCATTTGTTTATCATATAAAATTATTTCCTTATAAAGATGTATGTTTTTTTAACTATGGATACCCTCTTATATAAGAGGTGATTGTCCTAGTTCATCACCTCTTCTTTATTTTGCAAACTATGCTTTTGATAAACTCTTGCCTTTGCTTTGGGTTAGAGTTTGATTTCTTCATCCTAAGATTCCACTTCCTCTAGATTACAGGGGGCTTTTTAATTGAATATTTGTTCCCTCTTTTCTTTAGAAGATGACATTTTATCCTAGGCACTCCAATATGGTGAGGGTCTTGTTGATAAGGTCTCTTCCATCTTAAGGATCCTTTTTCCATAAAGTGACATATTCATTTCATGATTATCTATGTTCTTGGATGTAAGGGTCAAGACTCTTCACTAAGAATATGGTATACATTGTTGTCAAGATGGATATCTCCTTAGCTTGTGAAGTAGGTATCCTCTTTTCTCTTCCTTATCCTGCCTAGTGGGTAGTCATGATAAGGAGGGGGGCAGATATAGGGTCTCCCTTGTACTATAGTTTATATTTATTTACATTTTGCAGAAATTCTAAATCCTCGAAAGGTAATGCACATAATTTGCTAAATCCTGAAGGGACACGCATTTTTACTTTTTATTTTTACTAAATCCTTGGAAGGTAACGCACATAAGTTGCTAAATCCTGAAGAGACACACATTTTTACTTTTATTTTTGCTAAATCCTTGGAAGGTAATGCACATAAGTTGCTAAATCATGAAGAGATATGCACCCTTTTTATTTTACAATATTCTAAATCCTCAAAAGGTAATGCACATAATTTTCTAAATCCTGAATGGACACACATTTTATATTCCATGGTGATACAAGAATGTGGATCTATGGATATTTTTAAAGCTGAACAAGAAGACGCATTTACAATTACAAACACAGTTTATGGGTGAACCTGTTGGGGTGAACCTGTTGTAGGCTCTCCCTCCTTGGTGATTCATATTAAGGTGGGCATCTTACTAGGTGAGGTAATCACTTTCTCTTTTCTCTCTTTCGCTTTCATGCTAGTAGGATTAGATCATGAAACTATGTTATCTATGGTGTTGTTCTTGTCTTACTTATGTAATCATGTATGTTTCCTATGATTGGTTTCTCTTTACTTCCATATATTTATGCATGTATGTTGAGTAAGAATCCTTGGTCTAGGGGCTCATGTCCTTGACTTAGTGATATTCTACTTCATTGTGATCCACCAGTGTCTTTCTTCTAACTTTACCGTGAGCATGTTTGATTTCTATACTCCCGCTAAAGTGGGGGCTAAATGTATAGTCAGAAAATTGAAGCACTTCCATGGTAGACTAGTTTATCCTTTAGAGTAGGTGGTTTAGGGTCATATCAAGCACCTTGAATGGGTTCTTGACCTTGACCTATCTTTCCCCTTATTCTGCCCCACTTTCCACCTCTTTCCAACCTGATTTCTGCATTCTGGACTGCAGACTTGAGATCTTGGACCTCAAGGTCAGGGTCAACCTTTTTGGTCTATTTTTACCACAACCTTGACCCTGACCTAGGTCAACGTCAACCTCAAACCTGACCTAGGTCAAGGTCAACCTCGACCTTGACCCAGGGTTCAAATCTCAAGGTCCCACAGTTTCTGGATGTCGGTCTTTGCAAAAAGTTATTTCCCACTTTCGGGTCGGCTGTTTTGGGTTCCGAAGTGGAAAATCCTAAATTATATTTAATATAGGTCCTCTTCTAGGGGCATGGGTCTAATTGGAATTTAATTCTCCTATTTCGGCCTCCTTAGAATATTGTGCCCTAGTTTCATATAAAAGGGAGCATTTTTCTCTCATTTTCTCTAAGTCTTCTAAGTGCAAAAAGCTCTAACCAAGATTTTGTCAATAAGCAAAAGGTTCAAGCATCCATAGCTCTACATGTTTTCAAGCTTTCAAGGTGTTCAAGTCTTCCTCTCAAGCATTCAAGTTCTCCATTGATTATTCAAGCTTTCAAGCCTTTGAAGGGATTTGGTTCAAGCATTTAAGATTCATCATTCAAACCCTAGATCTAGCCATCATGGTGGTGTGATCTTCCTTCAAGATCCTTTGTGCATCCTCAAGACTCTTTCATCATTCCTTAGGGTGGATTCCAAGCATACAATCATGAAGGTTTATGATTTCTATTGAGTCCAAGCTTTCATATTTACATACTTGCTACATTAGAATTACAATTGCATATCTATTCAATATCATAGCTTCATTGTTAGATTCAATTATACTACTTGCTAGCATTCTTATTTCAATTATTGATTTCAAGGTTAATTCTTAAATTGGAGTTTTACTAAGGAAAACCCCTCCCCCAAAACAAACAAACCTCTTTTTATTATAGGTACAGGTTTGGGGCAGAAGATTTGAACCCAGATCTGGATACCCTTTTCAGCGAACTATCGGGATCCGTGAACAGATTTTATGTCAGACTTGTGTAGGTTAGGGTCAACATTATTGGGTCAGGGGTGACATTTGTGGATCAAGGTCAACCTTTTTCATAAGATGACATCAGAATAGAAAAATATTTTTGATTTTTGTTCGTCTCTGCATTTCCTTTTCGGATCATACTTCAGATTTTCCAAAAAATGAGTACAGACCCCAGAAAACAACATTCTTTGATCTGAAATTATTTAAGGTTAGTGTATTTCTCCTATCCATTTCAATTTAAATCCTTAATCATTCTAAATCTATCACACATTTATATTCATTTCAAAACACATTTTTAAGAGGGAAACCTAGGATCTCCTTCTTTATTCTTATTTCCAATAGATTGATTCATTTATGCATTGATCCTTTTTGGGTTGATCAATTTGGATCCTTCCTTTATGCATTTGAGAATAAAAGGGAATATCTTATTTATCCCTCCACTCTAAACATTAAATGTAAGGTGGTAAGTGATGTGAGTATCAAAACACTCTTATTCCATAAACATCATTTTTCTTCTTTACACTTTCATTTACAAATGCTCGACTCTTCTCTTTTGAGCTTACCACCCATAGCAATTTTATTCCACATGCTATAAATCACAAAATAAACACTCTTCACAGACCTTTCACCAAAGATGTTAAAATGCATAGAAAATATAATAAAACACTTAACCCAAGTCAGGATTAAAATGACCCATATATCATACCACCCAAACTCCAAGAAATTGTCAATTTGGCCTTTACACATGAGATGGACTTTCGTACTTTCCTTCATAAATTTAACTGTCCCTTTCATCATTACTAAAAATTATTCCATGATGTCATCCCGTTGGACACCCAAGTTGGCCAGGCTATCAGCAACAATATTGGGTTCATGGTAGGCATGGATGACGTAGACCTCCTCAAACCTCCTTAAAAGAGAATTAATTTTCTCAATGATATGACTGGTCATCCATGATGGTGTATAATTGCCCTTAATGAAATTAATGATACTCATAGAATCACCCTCTAACCAAAGTCTAGTACACCCTTGGTTCACTACTATCTTGCAAGCCTGAAGGGCAGCCATAGCTTCAGCCACATGGAAAGTATGGACCCCAATCGAAAGGGCCACCACAACAATAAATCTACCATAAGATTCTCTAAGGATGCCACCACAACCCACCATACCAAGATTACCTTTAGCAGCCGTGTTGAAATTAGCCTTTAGCCACAAATTTGGGGGAGACATCTAGACAACCCCATCTCTTTTTCTGGTGGAATCTTTAGTCACAACTAAAAAATTCCAACTGATAATGATTTCCCCATCCCGCAGCCCATCCAGAAGAGTCAGACATTGATCACAGGCTAGGTGCACATTCTCCACAATGTTCCTGATAATTTTAGCTCCAATGACAGAAGGAGTTGAGGAGGTCTCTCTAAAGATACAATTATTGTGCTCCTTCCATATCATCCAAATCAAATGGGGAGTTGTGAAAATCCATATCATCTTAGCCAACTTATGAGAGAAAGATGAGTTCCACTAGTTGGAGAAGTCTAGGAGTGAATTAGGCAGAATCTAGGAAACCTGCCATTTCTAAACAAACATAGACCAGATCTCTCTAGAAAAAGAGGAGTTAAGAAATAGGTGGGAGGAAGATTGAACATATTGCATACAAAGATAATATCTATTGGGTATCATAAAACCTCTTTTAGCAAGTTTCTCAGTAGCAAGAACCTTGTCCTGCACAAAGAGCCAAAAGAATATGTTAATCTTAGGAATAAGAGAGTTAGTCCACACCTTGGCCCATAAAGGGGATGATTCATGTTTAGAAAGTAGGGAATATGATGAAGAAACAAAGAATCCACCATCCAGATTTGAACCCAATACAAGTTGATCCTCAGACTAATCTCTAATGATCCAAGGCTTCAGGAAAAGAGAGATAGGGTCTAGAGTAGGAGAGAAAAGCTTGAGATCTATCCAAATTTTATCCCTCCAGTAGTTAGAAACCATACTACCAATCCACCTCTTACAAACCTCTTCCACCTGGTAAAATTATGGATAATTTATTAGCGGTTTATCCATTATCCATAAGTCATCCCAGAATTTGATTTTGCCACCATTCCCCAATGACCAACAAACACGCTACACAACAATATTTTTAGAAAATGATGATATATTATCCAAAATTTCTCTGTTAGGTGAATGCAAGAAGTCCTCTAGCCCTAGGGGGTCATAGAGATATTTATCTATAAGAATTAAGTTCCATTCTTTCTCATCATTGTAGGTTATCCAAATCTGTTTGGACAAAAGAGCCTAGTTGACCTCCTTGATTCTTCTAATCCCTAGGACCCCAAATAATTTAGGTTTACAAACACTCTCCCATGAAACCAAATGGAAATGATTCTTCTCTTTAGTACCAGACCACATAAATATTTTATGAATTTTCTCAATCTGCTCTACAAATTTGGAGGGAATGTGATAAAGACTAAGAGCATAAACTAGAAAATTCTGGAGAGAAGACTTGAGGAGCATAACTTTACCAGCTTGGATAAGGAGGGAACCTTTCCAACCAGCCAATTTTTGGTTAAATCTATGAATGATCTCAATCCAAAAGGATTATGGAAGTTTAGACCCCAAAGGGAGACATAGGTACACTGAAGGAAACTGCACAATATTACATCCCAGAATATTAGCCATCCTCAGTTGTCTAGAAGCAGGAGTATTGAAAAAGAAAAGAGAGCTATTTTCCTAGTTGATCAATGACCTATAGCTTTGGTATAAGAAGAAAGAGAAACCTTCATATTTTGAGCTTCCTTAATGGAAGACATCCCTATGAGAACTGTATCATCCACAAATTTCTCATGGGAGTAGGATAGGTTTCGAGATGAGGGCTACAGACCCTGAAGCAAACCAAGCTAGATAGATTTAGAAATCAACCTACCCAAAGTTTCTTCTAGAATAGAAAATAGGATGGGGAAGATAGGATGTCCCTGGAAGAGGCCTCTAGTAGGAGAGAAGAAATTTGAGGATACCATTCACAATAATCGAAGCCGAGGTAGTAGAAATTGTTAGAATAGTCCAAAGAGATAATTGAGAGGGGGGGGTGAATCAATTATCTGCTAGTTTAATTATTTTCTTCTATTAATTACAGAATAACATTAAGCATTAACACATTTAGATAACACAAGATAGAAAACAAAAATTTTGGTTATGGAGAAACCAAATAGGTAAAAACCCCGGTGGGAATTAGCACCCACAAAGAATTGTACTTGAGTATAATTATCCCTGTTAGGAGATCTTGTAACCCTGTTAGGAGTTGTTCTTTACAATGCAATAAGTACAGTGACCTGGTTAAGAGTCTGACCTTGTTAGGAGTCTTTTACAAATAACCCTATTAAGGGTGAGGACTCACTGTTCAAAATCTCACTACTAAAATGATGAAGGCTACAACCTTCAGTAAAACATATATGCACTATATATGATAAATAAATTATTTGAGTAGACCTGCTGTCTTGATCAGTTCTAGTGTGTTGCATACTTCCACTTCTTCTTCACATAAGATATTTTCTTGATGAATGAAATGTCTCTACTGTCCCAAAACAATGGACATTCTATTTTATACTTGTTCTGTCTCTTTTCTTATCATTCACACTTATCATTCACCAAATGAACTATTATAAGTATCTTCCCAAAAGATGTGATCTTCATCGACTTTAGGAGTCTCTTCAATACTTCTTTTGTCAGCCACATCAAGCACACAACCTGATTAGAATCACGCAACCAAATTGAATAAATGCAATGCATCACAAAGTCGGCTCCACCAAATTAACTCCAACATCACGATTTTGATAGAACACATTTGGCGACTTTAGATAATTATCTTTAACTCATAACTAACCATGAATACAAACATGCATATCCCAAAGATAGGTGCAACTTATGAAATAATGTAATTACGTCGGCTCTTCGTAGATAATCTTCAGTCACTGTAACTACCATAATTGATTAACTGGTGCAGGAGTACCAAGGCCATGAAGGCACACCAGGGTCACTATGGATCCTAGGAAGATGAAGTCATGACCATCAAGGGTCATTTGGAAATTTAATAGACCATGATTGGTCATTTATTGATGTTTAATAATATTTTGTAATGTTGTGATCATTTGGTAATATGATCATGAACCAAATTTATGTAAAGCCATTAATTGGCATAAGGGTTAGTCAAGCCCTAAGACATTAGGATTGAATCCAAAAAGGGCCTTTAGAAAGTATTTTAATAATAAAAATGCAAAGGAGGATGTAATAGTCAAGTTGACAAGGGTAGTTGTCAACTTGACAACTTTTTAAAGTTGTAATTAGTGTAACAGTTAGTTTTGGGACTGTTGTAGGTAGTTTGGAAGTTAGTTATAGGTGGTTGGTCATTTTCCTTCATTGAAAACAAGTTAAATATATTGTAAACAATCCAATGAAGGTGTGGAAGTTGATGTAATAGGTTTGGAGATCAATGAAGTTGTTTTTATGCATTTTCCATGTTTTGACAGTTACAATAGGTCTTAGTGCAGAGACCATAGAATTCATTTTCACTGTTGGATTTCCCTGATTTTGAAGTATGTTTTACAAAAAATAATTACGCAGCTTCTAACAGAAGCGATTTCAAAAATATAGTCGGGGTCAAAATTTATTAGATACAGAGTAGATGTATATCAAAAATATTTTCTTTCTCTGAGTCTGCACATTCAGTAGGTTTACAATTTGGGGTATCAAATGAAGCTTTAGAACCCTAATATTTTTTTTGGTTATATTTTTTTATGTTACCAAAAAATTTCTTTCTTTCTATAAAAATTCATCTTGTCATCTTGAAGGTTAAATAAATCCATCTCATAAAACTGTCCTGAGATAGAAGGAAATTATCATAGGTTGCATTTACCATGGTTGGAGTGTTGTTTTCATGGTGTTGAGCATTCCTTGGGATGGGATTTAGATACCTATTAGATGTTAGGACTCTTGATTCCATATTCAAGGAATCCTCTGCATCAAGTGGTATCAGAGCTTGAAGATCTTGAGTGTGTGGGTAGACCTCCGAATGAGGCAATCCACACTAGGACCTTGGAGATTTGGTTGTTGATTTTTGTTAATGAGTTATGGTTGCAGGTACTTATCCACTCAATTGAAAGTGGGAAGACATGATAGGTATTTCATGATCATTCTCCAATAGAGATCAGTCTGGGTAAGAAGGTGCAAGTGAGGCAACTCCCATGATCTAATGTTGGTTGAGATAGATGGTCTAGTTGATTGCCAAAAGATCAGGGAAAGAGGAAGGATGGGACTCCTGAGTTGTTGGTGATTTTGTAACAAAAAGAGTGTGAATTTTTTACTATTGGTACCTTGAATAGTTCAGCCATGAATTCTCCATTGATAGGGGCACTAGAGAAGAAGAAAGAGAGGACATTCCTGTGTCCTTGAAGAAAGGTGAAGAAAAGAATGAAGAGGCATCAAAATTTTTTCCTAACATTTGTTTTGCAGGTATCATTTCCAAGAGGACTTGGAAAATTTTTAATCTTGGGGAGTATGATGCAGGAGCATCACCTACCTACAAGGAACACTTGGTACATTATCATGTTCATTTAATATTCCTTTGAATCATGATGTAAGTCACTTGATGTGACAAATGCAAAAATGCATTAAAATGTAAAAGTTGTCATTTAGGTCCTAGTTTGGTCTATATGATCAAAATGGTTAAAATAATCCATGGAAGGATATAAATTATTTAAAAGGTTATTAATAGTCTATTGTGACTTTTTTCTAAAGTTTGTACAATTTTTTCAGGTCATATTGTCAAAAGTGTAAAAGTTGCATAAAAAAATGCAACATTGTCAAAAATGTAAAAGTGCAAATATTGCACATAGAGTTGTAAAAGGGAAGGTGAAAGGTCATGAGAGTAGTTGGATGGGTTATAACTACCCAAAAATGTATAAATATGTTTTATTGGTCGAACCAAATGAGATTGGGGAAGAAGAGAGAAGGAGGATAAAGTTTTGGAACAATTTGGTGTACTTGAATTGGCATTTTGATTGGTGTTTGTGTATTAAGTTGGTGTTTCCAGTTCTTGTAAGGCTAGTTACAGCCTAGAAACCATGTAAATTTATAATGGTTAGATATTTAAATTAATTCTCTTTCTCATTATTTTGGTTTGGTTCAATAATATGCAGAAATGAATAAGTTATACACGTTTTGGTGAAAGCTATTGTTTACAGTTTCCAGGATGCCTGAGAACAGTCGTGTTGTACTGTTTGGTATGGACACCTATGAAAGAATCATAATGTATAAGTGGATTTATTGGAAATATATGTGAGTAATATTTCCATTTATTTTTTTTATAATCATTTTCATGAAGATTTGTGAAAGTTTTGCATTTTTGGTGAAGACTATTTTCAAACCCTCTTCAATGGAGTGGCAGAAAATGATTTCTAATTATCTCATGGTTTAACAAATTGAAAAATACATATCTTAAATTTTTTGAAACTAGATTCATATATAATTCATATGGTTTGGGTTTTGTTTCAAAATTATGTGTGGTTTGAAAGATATTGGATGCCCTAGCAGCATAAAGAAAGTATTTTCTGATTTATGATAGGAATATGGTTCTAAATTTATAGTTTAAAACTATAATTGTTTGGGGAACCAAATGGAGTCTTGAGACCTTATGATTTTTTGAGATGATATATATTATAATTATCTACAAACTTCATGTTTTTCAGAAAGTTTATTTTTGATTTTTTGTGGGTCAAATAACTCAATCTCTGAAAACTATAAAATTTGGGACAGAATTGGAGTTGTTTGTTGAATGAACCAAAGAAGGGTTCAAGTGATTATGATTTGGATTTTGATGATGTAAAGCCTCTTACATGATGTTAAAATTGTTTTTCTGATCAATATTGTTGGATCCTTATATGGATAAAGATGTTTTTGGATCTCCCTGCATCAAGAAGCTCATCAAGTGGTATTTGTCATAGTTGTCCATTTAGGGCATAGATTGGTCAAATAGGTCAAATGATGTAAAATCATCTATGTAAGGGTGAAAATTATGTAAAAGGTCATTAATATGTGTTTTTTTCATGTTTCTAAGTTTCTTAAAATTTTTTAAGATCATTGGGTTAAAGTTGCAAAAGTTGTCAACTTGACAACAAAAGTTATCAAGCAAAAATGTTGTCAAAATGCAAAAGAAGGTGAAAAGTGGTTTCTATCAGTTTTGAGGGTAGTTAGAGAGGTTTGAAATGTCAAGAGGCTTTATATATCATTTTATTTTTGAACCAAATCATTATGTAAAGTTGGAGAAGGATTGGAAAGCATTGGAAGCAATTTTGGTATCATATTTTCATTGTTCAATCTATTGTTTTGTTGTCTTGAAAGTTTTCCCTCTTGTTTCCAGGCCTTGTACAGCCATGTACAATATAGAAAAAAGTGTATTTGTATTATGATATTTTAGAATAGTGAATAAGCTTTCCATTCCTTTTGATTTGAGTTTATTTCATGCAATTTTGAGAAAGTTATGAGAGTTTTGGTGAAAACCGTTTGTAACTACCCAAAACCCTGATTTACGAAAACCAATTTTGGAAGGATCATCATAACTTATTATTTAACTGTCGGATCTTTCTGTAATTTTCACAAAAGTTTTGTAACTTGCATTTCTATAATCTAACTGGAGCGATTGGCTTGGTTATCAATATTGGTAGAGTTATTAATGATTGTTTATGACTGTATTTTTATGACCAGAATACAGTAAATTTCATAGTTGAACAAATGTAATGCTTCAATCCATAGATTGATTAAACTAAGTTGAGAAGTTATTTTGATGGTGATTATGGTATGATACTTGAAGGTTTATTGGATGGATGTTTGGATTGATGGACTGTAGGTGTTGATGTAGAGGATTCATTGAATGTGGAATCAAGAGTCCTAACATCTGATAGGTTTCTAAATCCCATCCCAAGGAATGCTCAACACCATGAAAACAACACTCCAACCATGGTAAATGCAACCTATGCTAATTTACTTCTATCTCAGGATAGTTTTATGATTATTTGATCTAATTCTTCTTACATATCACTTTGCCAATCTGAATCATTGCACACATCTTCTACACTTAAGGGTTCAATCTGTGAAAGTAAGCATACCTCTTCATCAATGGTTGAACCCTTTGCTCTGGATCTTGTTAAGACTTTAGCACTCTGATCTCCAATTATGTCTTCCTTAGAGTGGTATTTGGATGTGTATTTTGAGATTTTAGGAGTGACACTTTCATCTGTAATCTGTGATTCTTCTTCACTTGGTTCAGGATTGTTACATGAAACATCAATACAGTCAAACATTTCTTCAATAACTATGTCCTTATTGATGGGTCTGGGATCATCTTCAATCATGGGAGCACATTCATAATATCTTTCTTGAATCATAAACTTCTCATCAATCTTCACATGAGTACTTTCAATGATCTTCTTCAATATTATATTAAAATATCTATAGGCTTTGCTTTTAGTAGAGTAACCAAGAAAAATACCTTCATCACTTCTAGCATCAAACTTGCCAATGCTATCATCTCTTTTGATGCAACACTTTCTTCCAAAGATTCTGAAGTATTTTATAGTAGGTACATTACCAAACCAAAGTTCATAAGGTGTCTTGTCTGTGTCTGGTCTCAATTGTATTCTATTGATAGTATAGACTGCTATATTGACCGAATCTCTCCAATAGGTATGGGAAACTTTTCCTTCAATCATGATAGTGTGTGCTGTGTCAAGTATTATTTTGTTCCTTCTTTCTGCAATCCCATTCTACTAAGGGGTTCTAGGTGCACTTAACTATCTTTTGATTCCATGTTCTTCACAGTAATCATAAAACTGGTCAGAGGTGAATTCTCCTCCTCTATCAGATCTCAGACATTTTATCTTCAATCCAGATTCATTCTCAACCTTAGCTTTGAATACTTTGAACTTATTAAAAGCTTCAGGTTTGTCTTTTAAGAACGCAACCCACATCATCCTTGAGAAATCATCAACAAAAAAAATGAAATACCTTTCTCTGTAGTATGATCTTGTTTGAGTAGGTCCACATAGGTCTGTATGTATTAGATCTAATTTTTTTTCAGTAGAGTCTTGTTTACTTGTGAATGAGGTCCTCACATGCTTCCCCATCACACATTCCCTACACATAGTGTCAACTGGTCTTGCAATACTTGGAAGGTCTCTTACTACCTTTACATTACTTATCTTTACTATGTTGTCAAAATTGATACGACAAAGTCTCTTATGCCATAACCAACTGTCACCCATTTTTGCAACAAAACAACTTACTTCAGAGTTAATCTAGAAAAAATTACCTTTGGTCTTTGAACTTGATGCAATCATGTCTCCTTCTTTGTTGTTGATAATACAACTATTATTCTTGAATTCCAACTGATATCCTTTGTCTAGCAGTTGTCCAACACTTAGTAAGTTATGATGCAAACCATCAACATAAAGAACATCATCTGTCTTGTTCTTTCCATCTAAGGTGATAGATCCTATACCTATGATAGGTTTGGGAGTGTTATCTCCAAATCTAACCATGCCACCTTTGTACTTGTCTAGATGTACAAATCTATCTTTGTCTCCTGTCATGTGGTGTGAACATCCACTATCAATGATCCAGTCAGTTCTGATGTCAGCTTTGGAAACTAATGCTAACTCTTGTGCTTTTTCTTCATCTTCTTTGTCCATTTCTTCAAGCATCTTCTCAATGTCTTTAATGGAAATGAATCCAATTTAATATTATCTTGAATCATCATCAGTTACACCATCTTCAACATGATAGCATTCCTTAGTGTACTTGGGCTTGTAATCTGATTAGAACTTCTTGACTCTTGTAGGACACTTGGATGAAAAGTGACCAACTTTGTTGGATGAGAAACATTTGAATGGTAGCTGTCCTTTATATTTACCTTTACCTTTCCTTTCTTTCTTGGCAATCATAGCAATGATTTATTCTAGTTCTGTATCCACTTATTCATTATTACTGGAGCTGCTTATAGATTTCTTACTGTGGACTGAGGCTTTGAAAGCTGTCTCACTCTTAGGTTCTGTTTTCAATCTTGATATCTCAAATGCAGATATTTTTCTAATCAAGGTTTCTCTTTTGAATTCCTTTGAGAATTGCATAGTTTCATCCAAGATGTTTATCTTTCTCTCATAGTCTGCTATCAATGTGGTCATTAGTTTGTCCATTATATCATCCTCTGAAATTTCTCCACCATTGTTTCTGATACCTAATACTGCTTCATTAATCATCTGATTGTAAGCTCTGATGTTTTTTTCAGTAGCATCTCTAAATTATTGTATCTTTTCTTCCATGTTTTTATGTGTGCATTATTTGCTTGGATATCTCCTTGAAACATATCTTCTAAGTATTTCCAAATAGAATATTCTTTATCTTCCTTCTTGATCTTCAAAAATTCACTGTCAGATAGGGCACTGATTAGGGCTTCTTTGGCAATTGCATTTTGAGTGAGCACTTCCTTTTGTTTAATTGTAGAGTCTTCTTCTGCAAGGTCTTTTAAGGTGGGAACATCAATTGCATGAGTGGCAATCTCATAGATCTCAAATCCAACGCACTAAAGATGTGTTATCTTTCTTTTCTTCCAGTCAAGATAGTTTTCTCCATCAAACTTATGACTCTCTTTCCTGAAGTATGCCATCTGATCTACCTTAAGCTATTAGGCTTTCTTTCCAAGGCACTTGGCTCTGATACCAATTGTTAGAATAGTCCAAAGAGATAACTGAGAGGGGGGGGATGAATCAGTTATCTGTTAGTTTAATTCTTTTCTTCTATTAATTACAAAATAACGTTAAGCATTAACACATTTAGATAACACAAGATAGAACACAACAATTTTGGTTAAGGGGAAACCAAATAGGTAAAAACCCCAGTGGGAATTAGCACCCACAAAGAATTGTACTTGAGTATAATTATCCCTGTTAGGAGATCTTGCAACCCTATTAGGAGTTGTTCTTTACAATGTAATAAGTACAGTGACATGGTTAAGGGTCTGACCCTGTTAGGAGTATTTTACAAATAACCCTATTAGGGGTGAGGAATCACTGTCCAAAAGCTCATTGCTAAAATGATGAAGGCTGCAACCATCAGTAAAACAGATATGCACTATATCTGATAAATGAACTGTTTGAGTAGACCTACCATCTTGATCAGTTCTAGTGTGTTGTATAATTCCACTTCTTCTTCACATAGATATTTTCTTGATGAATGAAATGTCTTTACGTTCCCAAAATAATGGACATTCTTTTCTGTTCTTTTTCTATCTCTTTTCTTATCATTCACCAAATGAACTACTATAAGTATCTTCCCAAAATATGTGATCTTCGTTAGCTTTAGGAGTCCCTTCAATACTTTTTTTTTGGCCACATCAAGCATGCAACCTTATTAGAATAATGCAACCCAAACTAAATAGACACGACACTTCACAAAGTCAGTTCCACCAAATTAACTCCAACATCACAATTCTAATAGAACATGTTTGGCACCTTTATATAATTATCTTTAAATAATAACTAACCATGAATACAACCATGCATATCCCAAAGATAGGTGCAACTCAGGAAATAATGTAATTATGTCAGCTCTTCACAGATAATCTTTAGTCACTGTAACTACCATAACTGATTAACATAACTCAAATAAAACTTCATATCTGACTCAGCGTGAATGCACATAGCATCTGGAACATGTATAAACCATGGAAATAAACCACATATGGCTCCAAAACATCTGTACTAATAATTTCATATAGAACACCATTGTATATTATATGTTGTCATCAATGAAAAACATACAATCAACTATTTTCTCAGAGGAAAATCTTCAACAAAAATAAGATGATGAATGAGGTTGATGACCTTCACCTCAAATCCGAAAGTAGACAAAATTTTTCAAAGGAAGGCCCAATCCACTCTATCATAGGCTTTAGATAAATCTAGCTTCATGAGGAATCCTTACTTTTGAGACACCTCCAATGAGTGGATGTTCTCATGGACAACAATTACAAAGTCCAAAATTTGTCTTCCCGAAATGAAACCATTCTACTAGGGGAATATAATATCTGGGAGGATCGAGAGAATCCTGAGCGTGAGAACTTTAGAAAGAATCTTATAGAAAGAGTTGTAGAGGCTGATAGGTATGAAGCCATCCACCGAGCCCGCTCCAGGTCTTTTGGGGATGAGAACAATGAAAGTAAAGTTAGCTTCTCTCAAAAGAGACCTTGAACCAAAGAACTCTTTGACCGCAACACAAACATCCTTATCCATAATATGGAAATTTTTTTGAAAGAAGAACATTGGGAAACCATCCGATCGAGGTGATTTCTCACCTTCAAAATAAAAAAACCATATTTTATCTCCTTATAGGAAGGGATCGCTCTGATCTTGGCATTAGTCTCCCTATCAATCAAGCTGGGGATGACTGATAACAGATTCTCTTGGTCCACCCCAAAGAGGGCAGGGTCAGACGAAAGGAGAGAAGAAAAGTAATCATAAAACTCATGCTTAATCTCCTCCTCCTTCTCCAACTTACCATGAGTGCTTGAAAGAAAGGAGTTTATGTTAGCCGCTTTATGTTTTTGGGCAGTCAAATGAAAGAATCGGGTGTTCTTATCCCCATCTTTTAACCAAAGATCCCCTAATCTTTGGCGCTAGAAAACTTCCTCCGTAGAAACAATATTATGGTAGTCAGCCAACATCATTTTCTCTTTATCCTTATTTTCCTCAGATAAGCCCTCCTTCTCTATAATGTCTTGCAGGTCTTTGAGATCTAACTGAATGACGGATTTGGCCTAGAAAATGTCACCAAAGGCCTCCTTATTCCACGTTCTTACTTTATTCTTAACCATCTTAAGCTTATTAACCACCTTGAACATAGTAGTACCCTCAATGTGAACTGCCCACTGGTCCACAATTTTACTCTCCAGCTCAGTATGGAGAAGCCACATTTTTTCAAATCTGAAAGGAATGTTCCTTCTTCCAGAAAGAGAGCTAGCCAAAAAAGATATGGGGGAATGTTTAGAACCAACTCTATCAACGATTTTTTAGTGGCTAATATTCACCAATTGGCTAATTTTTGAAATTTTAGAATCCAAATTTGGCCAATAATTCAAAATTTAAGGCAATCTAAATCGCCACATTTTTACAAAATTTTGTTTTAGAAATATTTAAATTGTTAAATAATTTATTTTATTAAAATTTGAACTCAAAGATTCACCACAATATTCGATACATGATTAGATTTAATTCGCCCAAATTTTATAAGTTATGTTATAAACCTAAATTAATTTTGTAATAATATATCATAATTATTAGTTATATAGGGTTGTATCACTAATATTTAGTTTCCATTATTGATTTAAAATATAATCTAGTGATCCTCATTATATTCTATGAGGTAAACATGTTACTATTTGATTTGTAATACTTATGGGAGCTAGAATTTCTTTTGGATTGTTGATCTTAATAGAAATCAATGGTCTTGAAGAAATTTAGGGTCCCGTTAGAATTAAAAAATATCAGTACATTTATCTCACACAATATAATGAGGGTTATTAGATTACATTTTAATAAATGGTAGCAACTAAATATTATAGAGTTTATCTTTTAAACCCATTAAATATTTTCACACGTAGCTCAATAACTTTCTATAAGATTTTTATTTTTTTTAAATGAAAGTATTTTCTATGGTGATTAATGAATTTCATGCTATTGTTTGAGATTCACCAATATTTTCTACAAAAAAAATTGTGATTCAAAAATAATTGCAATAAGAATAATATTTGTTTTCAAAACATACAGAGATTCACCAATAGAAATTAATTTATTTTTTCAAGAAAATGAAAGATTTGCTAAGATTTTATATCTTTTTTGTTTGGGGGTTTATTAAAGTTATCCCTGAACTCTATGCAAAGAAGAGAGGGAACAAGAATACTCGAGGAGCCAATCACTCGAGATGAGAGACCGCTCAAGTTTGACTTGTATCAGACTATCTCTAATTCTTCTGTTGGACCAGGTAAAATTCCCTCCTCTAAGGTCCAAATCCATCAGCGCTTGGTTATTAATAAAGTCCACGAGATCCTAGCTACAATCAGTTTGCGAATACAAACCACCATACTTCTCGAAATCACTGAGAGGGGTATTAAAATCTCCCATCGCCATCCAACTATCATCTGGGAAACTTATTCTCATGCCTTCTAATCTTTTCCAAAACTTAACTCATCCAACCTTTGAGTTAGGAGCATAAATATTAAATAAAACTGAACAAAAACCATCCCTCGCATGATTAAACCTTACAAAAATAATATTTCTATTAGCCTCAATGAAATCTCCTTGAATAATATTCAAATTCCAGAAAGTTGCAGTCCCGCCAGAGGCCCCTTTAGAACTACAACCTAAAACACCACAATTTTTAAAAAACTCTATTTTTTCCACTTTCTCTCTAGACATTTTAGTTTCTTGTTGTAGACACCTAAAATTGACCAAGTGTCTCTTAATCATCAAATTTGCAAATCTCAGCCAATTGCCCTAAATCTCATCAAAATGCATCAAAATAGATCAAAATCATTCAAATGGACATTTATCAAGAAAATTGGACAAAATCAAATTAAAATCAAAGGATTAAATAATAATGAAATCAAATAATCAAATTTAAGCCTAAGAGGGATCAATCAAATTATATA
>MU228152.1:3522383-3538369 GCA_018584345.1 Thuja plicata | reverse complement strand
AAATCAAAAATCAAATCCAACCCATTCACCCTTACATGGCTAAATTAATTAAATGATTGAATTAAATAATTCTTAATTTCTTTCAACTCAAATTGATCAACCAATGAGAGTTGAGGATCTTGTCTTCATGTCCCACCCTTTGAGGACAACCATTTAAATGGTCCCCCATTTGAAACCATCTCAAAGCCTTTCACTCAACCAAGAATTGACCATGGTCAATTCACTCTACCCCCCACCTTGGGAATTTTCTATAAATACAAGCCATTTTCTATGCATTTGATATCCTATAAATTCAAGAGCAAAGCATCCTTATTATAGGCAATTTGAGAGCAATTGATAGGAATTGAGCATTTGCATAGTATTTTTGATCATTTGTAGAAGTAAATTGTCGATCTTAGGAGCATATCATGAGCACTTGAATTATAATCACACATCATTTGAGAGAATTGAGCTAGGTTTGAGCATGTTTATTATCAATTTCTCATTCTAGGATTGTCCTTGAGAGAGATTAAGGCTAAGAGCTCTCTTAACAAAGCTTAGATATGGAACCATGAGATGTCATGGATTTAATTGCGATTCTTAGATTAAATTGATTTTTCTTTTCATAGAATTATTGTTATTGATCCTAATTTCATGAAGGTGTAATCTCACACACACAAATGGTGCCCACCGTGGGGCATTAGGCCTCATTTCTCACATTTTTATCTTAAATTTTGTGTGTTTTGCATCATTTTCTTGTTATTTTGCAGAAAGTAGGAGAAGAGTTGCCTACAAAGCATTCAAAGCCACCCGTGAGCAGTAAAGTGCTGCGTGCAAAAATTTTCTATTCTGTCTTTTATTCTTAAGCCGCATGTGAACCAAAGTGTGTCGCCTGTCAGCAATTAAAGACTGACTGACTTGCTATCAACATTTGACTGCACTTTGCACTTTTTGTGTTGCCTGTGGTTTTTCTTTGGCCACCTGTGGAATTTCCAGAGCTGCTTCCTAACATTTAAAATCCACTTTCAAAGTTTTAATTTACGCTTGTTAACAGTTAAAATCCATGTATTAGTTGTTAAATGTTGTTTAGATCTCTTTGCTTTGAATCAAGGTTTTAATGATTTGCTCACTGTTTTAATCCTCTGTGTTTTTCATTGCTGCAGATGAAAAGTCATCCAAAAGTGCAGAAGCCAGAGAAAAGAGTTACAAGACCTAATAAAGAGGTAAGATCTCAAAACAAACTTTCCAAAGAAATTCATGCTTCAAACATTTTAGAAAGTTTAAAAGAGGAAGAAAAATTATATGATCATTACATTAAAGTTTTCTTTGCATATAAAAGAACATTCCCCACTCTTTGAGTGATTTTCATTTCTAGTTCTTTAAGCTTGATTTGACAAAATTTGATTAAAAGAGCTTAGGAGTGAATTGTCAACTTAATTTCCAAGTTTTTCTTCACTTTGTTTTGATTGTGTTGACTAACTTGTTGGAGGAGCCAGAGTGGGAATGATCACCACTAGGTGAGTTACAAAAAAAGAAAATATATCAAAAATGTGCCTATCCTTTGCTAGCTTTGAAAACAAGGTATTTCTCTAATCAAGCTTGCATTTGCTTAAATTGTGGCTTTTCATTTCAATCTAGTTTAATTAGAAACCTCTTAATTTGTCCAAATTGAACAAGCATTAGGCATATGCTCTTCACTTTTCAAAGTGAATAAAAAAGTCAAACATGCAAATTTAATTTGGTAGAAAAAGAGGGATAAGGAATTAACCAAACACTTCATTTTTAAGAACCCCCTTGTCAAGGGGTTGAAAAATAACAAACTTGCTTAAAGTGTTTTGAATAAGGAACAACAATAGGGATATTCTCTTCACTCTTTGAGTGAATCAAATTCCCAAACTTGTTGAACTGAGTTTGATTTCTTGTTTCTATGCATGCTAGATTAATTTAGAGCTTTAGAGGGCCTACCTCCTGAGAATTCCTTTACAAAGGAGGTGAGAGGGAATGACCCAAAGTGGGAGAAAATCACTTTTGATGTGATATCATCCGACCCACTATAAGAAAATGCACTTTATCTTAATCAGAAAGTGACTAAACCTTATGCAAGTCATCCTCACTTCCTCGAGTAGTCCTTCAGGATTGTGCAAAATCATACTTTCGTGTGTGTGGGAAGCCCGCAAGGGGGTAAAGGAACTTGGCAAGATTTAGAATGGAGGTGATTTAAAACCTTGTTAAAATAGAAAACCTAACTTTTTAGAGCCATTGTTAAAAGCCAAAATTGTTTGACTCTAGGTAGATTGTTTGGAAGAAATTCTTGTGTATACTCGTAAAAACATCTGAGAACATACACTTTTAGTGTTGTTTTAGGGATATGGTACAATTTTGATGTGTGTGTTGAGCTTGTACTCTATTTTCATGCAAGATTCTTTTTTAACAAGTCTGATCATAACTTTTAATTTTTTAAATCCAAAAAATAATAAAAAAGTTTACGATTTCAACTTTGCTCAGCAAAGCGCCGCGTACGAACAATTCAGGGCCACTTACAAACAATCCTGGGCTGCCTACAACTTTAAAATTCTACTTGTAAACATTCAACAATCATATAAGCCACTGACAAGTGTCGTGTGTCAACAGTTTAAAACCACCTATCAACAGGATAACACCACCTGCTAACTGTAGAGTGACGCGTAAAGGAATTCCAGTGACCATTTATCAACAGTTAAAGGCTACCTACACACAGGCAAGAGCAGCCCACAAAAAAGAAGGGCAAATAGTGGATATATAACAAGAGTTTGAAAACAAGAAAATTACATATTTGGATACCCTTTTGAACATTTTACCTTTGTGTATACTCAACTGGATCTGAATCCACCATTATTAGACATTTTACAAATCATCCACAGATTGATCACTTAAGTGAGATAAAAGCCTAGGATATTCATTTGATTTATGTTAATGCCAGCTTTTACATGATCTCATTACATTAAGGCCATCCTACAACTAGATGGATCTTATCTAAGGCAAGAGTGTCCTTTTCTGGGTGATCCTTTTAGTTCTTTAAGACCTTTACAAGAACCCATCAAGGAAACAAAACCAACAATGTCCTTTCCATTTGGAAACATGGATCCTAACCAAATGAATCATATTAATAAGGACACTAGTAATAATGGAGGGGGAAATTATGATCCTAACAACCAAGGATCCAATAATAATACCAATGGAGGAGAAAACAATGACCCTAATAACCAAGGGTTAAAACAATAATAATCTTGGAGGAGTTAACATTGACCCTAACAACCAAGGGTTGAACAATAATAAAAATGGGGGCAACATTGACCCTAATGATGAAGAAGCCACTAATGAGAAGGTCAATGAAGCTATGCAAAGTTCTTTATTCATAAAGCTTATGGAAAAGTGTTGGAAAAAGACAAGGAAAAGTACTTTTTAGACCTAGCACAAACGGGTCTCAAACTTCCACATGATTATGATGTCAACAAACTTAAACAAAAAGAAGCTGAGGCTAACCCCATTGACATCATGAACAAGAAATTCCAACTTTTCCAAATGCAATTGGACACGATGAAACAAAGTGGGGTTCCTAAACCCTTTTCTATTGAGGCTTTGTGTCCTTTTCCCTTTGATAAATCACTAATCATGTTTCCATTTCCAACAAATGCTATCTTTCCTAAATATGAATAATATGAAGGAATAACTGATCCCCAAGATCACTTAAGGGAATTTTATACCTTAATTTTAGAGTTCATGCATGACACAACTTACCTAATGAGGTTATTCCCTAGAAGTTTGAGAGGTATGGCAATGGAGTGGTTTTCAAAGTTACCCTCCGGCATTCGAACCTTTAAAGAATTGGCCTCTAAGTTTGTAACTCATTATTCCTATAACATAAAACATGAGGTTACAATGCTTAATTTATGTAACACCAAACAAAGAGAAGGAGAGGGATTCCTACTTTTCCTACAACGATGGAGAGCAATATTTGCTAGATACCCTCAAAGTGTACCCAAAAAGGAGAAGATGGACATTTTTGTAAATAGCTTGAATAATGAAATGAACTATCGATTAAGGCTACAATGTCCTAGGTCATTTCAAGAACTAATTGAGAATGGGGTGAAAATGGAAGAGGTATTGGTGAAAAGTGGAGAAATTAAGCTTTACAAGGATAACAACAACAACAACAACAACAACAACAACAATACCTCCAACACTAATCAAAATCACAATCCCCCTAACAACAACTGATTTTGGATGAGGAATAAAAATAATAAAGGAGTGGTTAATGATGGAGTGGTAGAGGCTAACACTTTAAAGGCCACCCCTTTCAATCTCACTCAAAATTCAGTTCAAGACAATAATTTGAATCAAGCACCCAAAGTGCCCTTTAACAACAACAACACTAATAACAACTGCAAGAATAATCAAGGGGCTTACAAGCCTAAACCTTTCTTTGTACCTACACCCAAAAGGACATTCACTAATTTGTGTGAACCATTAGAGAATGCATTAAGGACACTTATTACAAATAAACTTATTGACTTACCAAGGGCTCAACCATATGAACCTCAAATCAAGCCAAATTGGTGGAGTGAGACTAACCATTGTGAGTACCATAGAAATTGGGGACATAAGACAAATGATTGCATGCTTCTTAAGCATGTGGTACTAGATCTCATTGAAAATGGTGTGATAAAAGTAGAAGGCCCTCAAACTAATGAAGATCACATGACCTTTAAACAACCTTTGTATAAACATGAAAAAGGAGAATCTTCCAATTCAAATAATGGAGGAAACAATGGGAATAATGCAAGAGGCAATAATAATTTTAACTTTGCTCATAGTTGTGACAATACTATCAATGTTGTGGTAGTCAAAGAGAAACCTATTCAAGAGTATTCTAATACCATAACAAGGGGGAAAGCCTCAAAGGTTACCCTACAAGGGGGTACTCCTATTATTATTGGCCATAAAACACCAACTATTTTGGCTAAACAAACACCACCCACAACAAAGCCTTATAGTTTGGTGGATCGATTACAAAATACTCTAGCACAAATATAAATTTTGGAGTTGTTTAAATTATCTCCTAATCACAAGGAGATCTTGGAAAAATCCTTGGTTGAGACCACCATTCCTATAAACTTGGAGGAAGACAAATTTCAGAACATGGTAGGACATTTCATAGCCCCTCATTGTCTTTCATTTTCAGAGCAAGATGATATGTCTATCACACATCCTCAAAAAATACCCTTGAATATAGAGGTGTTAATCCAAAGGCATAGAGTCAAGAGAGTTCTCATAGATGGGGGAGCTGGTCTTAATATTTTCACTTTAAACCTTGTCAAGTCATTAGGGTTAACCGAGTCTTCCATTGACCCTAAAAAGTAAATCACCATTAAGGCTTATGATGAGGAGGAAAGATCTTCAAAGGGTATGATCATTCTACCAATTTAAGTGGGACCTATTAAAAAGGATACCATATTTTAGGTCCTTGATATGAAATTGACTTACAATATCCTACTAGGAAGGCCATGGATACATGAAATGCAAGTGGTACCTTCTACATATCACCAATGCATAAAGTTTCCATACATGGGGGAAGATATCATGATTGGAGGAGATTCAAACCCTTTCCAATATTGTAATGCTTTAAAGCCAAGTCATTAATTGTACATTCCTCATAATAGGGAAGGAGTCATCCCTGATATTACCATGGAAGAGCCCAAGGAGGAAAGTTCAAAACCAACATCAAATGTTACATCAACTTCTAACCCTATTCAAGCTAACTCAACTACATCAACTAAGGGAAAAGAAAAGATGAGTTATGAGGGTTTAGATTCAAATGATAATTTAGTCAAGACTTCAACATTGAGAATGGAAACTTTGAAACTCACTAAGGAAGAAAGAGAACAAGCTAAGAAAGATCATTACCAAAAGATGAGTGACATGATGAACAAATTTGAGAAACAATACAAAATTCACCCAAAAGGGGTAGGGGAATATTTTGTTTCCCTATTTGATTTACCTACATCCCCAAGGACACATGGGAAGCCATCCAAAGATCATCAACCTCACAAATATAATTCTCATTTTGTGAGAGAATGTGATAAACAAGAAATGGAAAAAGAATATAATGAGGTATTACAATGGCTTTGTAAAGAGGAGGATAATTTAGATAATCCCAATGAAAGGGTGCAACCTATCAACATCCAAACTGATCAATATGGAAAAGGATTTGATATCATGAAGAAAATGGGGTATAAGGGAAGAGGACCCTTAGGAGTTCGACATAGGGGATTGTTAGAACCTATTGAACCAGTTTGGAGAGAAAAAGAAGAGAAAGTCGGCATAGGTTTTCAAAATAAAGGAGAAAGTTCAAGTCCCATGCATGATTTTATGCACATATCCATATGGTAGGTTCTAAAAGTGAAGATGATTCTAGGGATTATGAGTGGGATTCCTTTTCTGAAGAGTCTTGTCATGACATAGAGGTTGATACCATTCACACTTATGCCACTCCTCCTAAAGTTAAGAATCAAGAACATGTGACTCAAAGTTCGAATTCAACTCAAACATCAAGTGAACCTCAACACTTTAATGTAGAACAAGAACCTCCTTACACTCAATGGGTAGGTGAACCTTGGGTACCTTCGTGGGTGGGATATTCTAACTTAGTATTTAATCCACATGCTTTCTTTCCCATGGAAATATTAGAGGACTCTAATGAAGAGGATTTTGATCCTTCTTACATGGACCATCTTGAAGAGGCACATGTCATAGACCTTGAAGATACAATGTATGAACCATAAAACAAATTCATGTCCTTAAATCCTTCAAATGAAATCCCATCCAATGAATCCTTGTCCTAAATGCACCCTGAACTTATTGATTGGGATCTTTCCGAGCCAAATGACTTACTATACTTTCCAAATGACAATGCAATGGCCTTATACCTCAATGCGGTTGAACCAAATTATTCCATCAATGAATTCACTCTAGACATGATGATAGGCATAGGTGCTCAACCTCTTAATCCAAAAAATGAAAAGAAAATATGCAAAAAAATGAGAAGGTCTAGTGGTGAAAACCACCATGTAGCAGTGCTAGACCCAAAAAAAGTAAAAATAAAGGATGTTTCTGAAGGTGAAAACCCAACTGTGGCACCTAAGGGAGAGAGGTTGGACACCTTACCAGTTCATGAAGATGAAACATCACCTATACTTATTGAACCCACAGAAAAGGTTAACATTGGAACCGGAGGGGATCCTACATTTATTCACTTAGCAGCATCTTTGAGTCCTTTGGAGAGAAAAGAATTCATCAAATTCTTTCAAGAAAAACAAGTCAACTTTGCATGGTCATATGCTGACATTCCTAGATTAGATCCAAGTTTCATAATGCATCATTTGAATGTGAAACCCGGGGTTAATCCCGTCAAGCAGAAGTTGAGAAAAATGCATCCACATGTAGCCCTTTTAGTCAAAGAAGAATTGGAAAAACTACTCAAGGTGGGATTTATAAGAGTAATTGCATATGAAAAATGGATCTCCAACATTGTACCAGTTACCAAACATGATAAATCCATAAGAGTGTGCACAGATTTCAGAGATTTAAACCTTGCTTTCCCGAAAGATGACTTTCCATTACCAAGCATTGATGCTATTGTGGATCTAACTGCGGGTCATTCTATGCTTTCACTTATGGATGGATTTAGTGGGTATAATAAAATTAACATTGCACCTAAGGATCAAGAGAAGATAGCCTTTACATGCCCATGGGGTACTTTGTTTTGGAACGTAATTCCCTTTGGTCTTAAAAATGCTAGAGCCACTTATCAAAGAGCAATGACTACCATTTTCCATGACATGATGCACACCTTTATGGAAGATTATGTGGATGACACTCTAGCTAAGTCACATGAAAGAAAAGATCACTTACCCATACTTGAAAATATCTTCACAAGGCTAGAACAATTCAAAGTGAGACTTAATCCCAAGAAATGTGCTTTTGGGGTACAATCCGAAAAACTCCTAGGGTACATTGTTTCTGCAAAAGGTATTGAAGTAGATCCTGAAAAAGTACAAGAAATAATGGACATGGACATTCCAAACAATATTAGTCAAATGAGGTCACTTCAAGGAAGACTTCAATCCATAAGGAGGTTCATTTCTCAATTGGCGGAAAAATGCCATTCTTTCACAAGATTGCTACATAAAGACACCATCTTCACATGGGATGAGGAGTATGATAAAGAATTTACATTGTTGAAAACATATTTGATGAATCCACCTATCTTGATGCCACCTATTCAAGGCAAGCCTTTATTAGTCTATATTTCAGCAACAGAAAAATCTTTAGGAGTCTTATTGGCACAAGAAGATGATGAAGGAAAAGAAAGAGCTATCTACTACTTGAGTAGAACATTGATCAAATATGAATTAAAATATAGCTCATGGAAAGGGCTTGCCTAGAAGTGGTATTTTCCTCTCAAAAGTTAAGACATTATATGTTAATGCATAAGGTGAAGCTCATAGCCAAAATTGATCCATTAAAATACTTACTTAGCAAAACAGCTCTAACTGGAAGGATTGCAAAGTGGGTAATGGTGCTTAGTGAATTCGCAATTGAGTGTGTTGATAGGAAAGCAATAAAAGGTCAAGTTATTATAGATCAATTGGCTGAATATCCTCAAGAATCTACACATCCCATTCAAGTTGAGTTCCTGAATACTGAAATTGTTAATGTGGAAGCTAAGACATGGACTTTATACTTTGATGGATCTTACACCCAAAATGGTAGTGGGGTAGGCATTCTTTTATTACACCACAAGGTTACACAATCCCAAAGTCTTACAAGTTATTTTTTCCTTGTACCAAAAACATAGAAAAGTATGAAGCGTTGGTCATAGGTATCAAGATGGCCTTGGAATGGAATGTCATAGAATTACAAGTCTATGGGGACTCTCAATTAGTCATAAATCAAGTTAATGATGAATATAATACCAAGGATGAAAAATTGATGCCTTACAAAACATTGGTGGATGATTGGAAAAAGTACTTTTCTTTGAGTACTTTTGAACAAATTCCAAGAGACCAGAATAGAGCAGCAGATGCAATGGCTACTTTGGCATCTTTTCTTCAAATGCCTGCTCAAAATGAAAGGTATGAGTTCTTGGTGGAAGAATTGGTTAAACCAACATTTGACCTACTTGATACCCAAATTATTTCCCTTTTAAATGGACATGACTCACCATGGTATAGACCCATTTATGCTTACCTAAAAGACCAAATCTTACCCATAGACCAAACACATGCTCAAAAGTGCAATTTCATAAGACAAGTGGCTCGTTATACCACCCTTTCTGACACATTGTATCATAAGGGTCTTGAAGGAACACTCCTTAGATTTCTAGAGGAAGATGAATCAAAATTATCTTTACAAGACATCCACAAGGGGATTTGTGGGTCACATTCAAGTGGTTTAAACCTAGCTAAGAAAATCCTACGTATGGGGTACTTTTGGAAAACATTAGAAAGAGATGCTTGTCAGTTTGTCAAAGTTTGTGCAAAATGTCAATACCATGGAGACATGATCCATGTACCGGCACAAGAGTTACACCCATTTGTCACACCATGGCCATTCTACCAATGGGGTTTTGATTTGATTGGCATGATTTATCCACCTTCTTCAAATGGACACAAGTACATCCTCACAGAAATAAAGTACTTCACTAAATGGGTTGAGGCCGTTCCTTTAACAACTGCAATAAGGAAACAAATTTCCATGTTCATCCTTAATCATATCATTTGCAGATATGGCATTCCTCACGCCATCATCACGGATAATGGAAAATAGTTTAAGAACAAAGATGTTGATGAACTTTGTGACACATTTCATATTACACATCACTCTTTATTCATTTACTATCCCCAACGTAATGGATACGAAGAAGCTACCAATAAGAATATCCTCAAAATCCTTAAAAGATCAGATGGCAAGTCAGGAAGAGATTGGCATCTTCAAATCAATCCAACATTATGGGCCTATAGAATTAGCATTCGCACCCCGACAAGAGCTACACCTTTTTCATTGGTTTATGGGGCTGAAGCTATTTTACCTTTAGAAGTTGAAATACCATCTCTAAGAGTGTCATTGCATGGATTAATCACAGATGAGGATTATAGAGTTTCCTGACTTCAACAATTGAAGATGTTGGAGGAACACCAAACTCAAGCCTATGACCATTTGACAGTGTATCAGAATTGAATTTCAAGGAATTATAACAAGCACATTAAACCAAGAACCTTTCAAGTGGGAGATTTAGTGTTGAGAGAGAATCCAAAAAATCAAGTAGATAGAGAAAAGAAAGGAAAGTGGGAAGCAAATTGGCTTGGTCCTTTTGTCATTGTTTCTTCTTTTGGAACGGGGACCTACAAATTGGCCAATTGTGATGGTGATGAATTGCAAGAACCTATCAATATCATTCATCTTAAGAGGTTTAACACCTGATTAGACAAAAGAGTATCAGAGGCAAGAGTATCAGTTGAGAGTATTAGATGATTCAGCATAACCTTTGTACATGGAAAAATTCAAAAATACAAAAAAAAAGAGAGAAAACATCAAAATACAAAAAATTTAGAAAGTTCAAAAGCCAAAAACAATTGGAAAAGCAGAAAATCAGAAAAATGAGAAATTTGAGCATGAAGAAATAAAAAAAAATTGGAAAATAAAAACATGTTGTCTTGGTGAAAACCTAGCAAATAGGCGCCTTGATGATAACAAAAAAAAAATTGTAAAAGAGAAAAAAGTGCCTTGGTGAAAACCTAGCAATAGGCACCTTGGTAGAAAAAAAAAAAGAGGGAAAAAGAGCAATGATCCCAAAAGGTGAAAACCTGGAAACATGTGCCTTTTGTCCCTTAGGTCTTTCCTAGTTGCATGTGTACATATTGTATTTCATCATCTCATTTTTCTATATCCTTATTGCATCCGTCATTTGTGCATAGTCCTAGTCAAGTCTCAGAGTTGCATTTTGTCACATTCTAGGTTCATTTGCCCAAAGTTTCACATTGATCACATTTATCACTTGGGGGCACACATCATGGATTTTTTTGGTACCAAACAGATTCAATAGTGCAACATCTTGGTCACACATTAGAAGCAGATTTTTTAGATTCAGAGGAGAGATATTTTGAGAACCATTTAGTAACATGTTTCAACCCTAAGTAGTTTGATCTGATAACACGATCCTTGAGCTTCATTGCCTTATTTTATTAGGATTAAAAATTGAAAAACCCTAAATGATCATAATTTTTGGAGTTCTTATTTGAAAATCTTGATACATTTCACAAACACTTGAATTTTGATGAGTTTTTCATTGACATTTTTTGAGTCATGTTCTTTTAGCTAATCAATGATGTTTCGACTAGATTGGTGATGATGAAGACATGATGTTTTCTTAGCTTCTGTGTGACTGTCTTGAGGAAGATTCTTTAACTTGTGTGAATTAGTCTAAGGACATGGTCATCAAAGAACAATTGAGGACATTCATATAGGAAGGAGGGTTAACCTTTGTTTGTTTATGCAAAAGGATACCTTGGATATTTAGATTTTCAATATCTTAATACCAACATCCACTTGCAACATTGAATCTGATTAAACCTATATTCATACTCCCATAGTTGGTCATTCAACTAGTGAGGGTTGTACTAGTTTCCTAAATGGTTACCAAATGAGATGAAAGTCATATTCATATTCTTATGGTCATAGTGGCACCAGTAAGGATTGTATCAACTACTAGTTCCACAATGCTCAATGATGAAAATATATCTCTGTTTGCATTTCTTTCACAAACCTCAAGGACAATTAGTTGCATTACATCTTCATGTTAGATTAATTGCATTTCGAGTTAGATTAAAATGGCTTGTATTTCTAGCATTTTTCCAAGTTCAAGGGGGAAAATTAATGTTGACAATACTTCATCAATTTAATGGTTTCAAATCATCAAATGAGTTTGTCTTTTGCATTCATAAGCATTAATCATTAATCATAATTCCTATCAAGAGAAAAAGCAAAGAAAAGAAACATTAATCATTAGTCATTTATCCATATCATCTAGAATTGCATCATACATACAGTTGCATACATCCAAAAACCAAAAAGATAGTTACATTCATTTATCATTGCACTAAGTATGGCATCCATATCATTACATCGCATAAACCATACATCCAATTAAATTAGAAAAGCATATAGAAATAAATTACATTAACATCATTTTCATCCATCTATCTATGTCATAAACTAAGGCATTGCATCCATAGCATAAATAAAAGTAAATGTGTCATAGACTCATATAGCTTTGCATACAAGATAGTCTCAAAAATTCATCATCAAAGGGGAATAAAATATCATCATAGATAAATGTCTATCATCAATAATACAAATCTATATATCCAAGATACATCAAAAAATGATCCATACAATCAAAGTCCTAATCAACAATCAAATGATACATCAATATGATATCTAGATCTCACAAATCTCTTGCTATCTCATGACCCAGCAGGGGCACTTGATCCATCTCCCGCAATACCTATACCTAAACCTCCTGCACCATTAGGATCCCTGTCACCTGACCTATCCTATGTAGAAGGTGGTGCCTGACTAGTACTAGCACTGGTAGGTAACTGAGCTAAAGTGGCCAAGAAATGCTGCAACATAATCCTAGCCTGGTCTAACTGACCTGTCATTGCAGTCATCCCTACCTATAATCCTCAAACATCCTAAACTAAGCTATCTACAATGGGAGGAACTGGAGGTGCCTGTGATGCTAGAGGGGCCTGAGGTTCCTGTCGCACTAAAGGAACCTATGGTATCACCAATGCTGAGCTACTCTATGGCTCTACTATTGGATCAACCTATCTCAAAGGTGATAGAGGTCTCTGTGGACTCTGTCTCTGTAGATCCTATTCCTATAATGGAACCTATCTAGCCACCTGGACTTGTATATGTCTCTGACTAGCCCACTTTGCACCAAATTTGACATGAACCTGTCTTTGAGGTACCTGTGCCTACACTAGCCTCTATCTAGGCTGCCCAAATCCACCACCCCATCCCCTAGCTTTACCACCCTACATCCGAGGTCCTACAGCTCTAGGTCTCCTAGCAACAGGTGCTCTCTAAACTCTCTATCTCTGAGGTCTCCTACCATCTCTGTCTCCATCGTCATCATCACCATTGTCATCAAAAAGATCATCAAAATTAGGAATAGGCTCTGTCAGATCTATGAATCTAATGAAGCGATGTTGTAAGAACCACTCTCGATACTCAGCATACATCCCTGCATTAGCTACATGAGTCATCATATCCCACCTAACATATCTGAGCTGATCAATCTGTGAACATGCAAACTGATAGTAAACTTGAGCTCCCCACATAGATCTCTCTACCTGTACCCTTACATAAAGTGCCATACCCTACGACATATCCTATACCCAGCCATACTGATAGAGCACTCTCCCGAAGAAAAATCTCTCAATACATAGTGGTGATTGACCAATCATCCATCAAGGGAAAAACATATATGGAAGCTCATCATCATCCTCTTGCCATCCATCACATTTGAGATATGGTCTCCATACGACCTGATCAATGTCATCAATAGTCTGACGCCAAAACTCAACCTTTCCCAGACGATGCTGGAAAACCATGCCATCATTCAAAAATGCATATAGATACCCTCGGGCCCACACTTGTGCTGAGATTGGTCTAGTGATAGGGATATGCTCCCAAGTCCATAGCTGTAACAAAACTGCACCTACTGAGAGAGATGCACTGCATCTGTATACGATCTCATGTAAATCATGATATAGCTGGGCCAATACGCAAGAACCCCATTAAAATCTCTGAGGATGTGCAATCAAATTCTCTAGTATACAGCCCCATCCGACCGCAAAGCCATGACCTCTCCTATTTGGAAGTATTAATCCTCTGATAACCGCTCCTAACAATAGTGGCAAAGTAGGAAATGAAGCAAACTGTGCCTAAGTAATGCAATCATTAGCAATGGTGTTGTCTCCAAACACCCATCTATATACGCTGCTATCATAAACTAAGTCATAATATACCTGCTCTCCATGAGTCAGGATCCTCGTCAACCTGTATACATCCTCGGGCATGATAGTCATCTCACCGAGGGGTAGATGGAACGTGTTATGGTCAGAGTGCCATCACTTTTCCATAGCTATCAAAAGACCTCAGTTCAGCTAAAACTGAGGGAGATCGAGAAGGAAATTGAGACCACATGTCTCGATCGTCCATCACTCAGGAAGCATAAACTCATCGACCAAATCAAAAATCCAGGACACAACACCCTGTATGTGCAACTCATGGTAATGTTCCTACATTTTGAAGCAAGGTGAATTATATTAGTCTTTCTATTGAGGGATCATTCTAAGTCAATCAGACACGTTAAATCTATTCTTTCTCTATTTTGAGTGCATCAACCTATTGTTCCTAACCTCTAGGTCTTGAGAAGGGATCAATTTGGCATCATTTTAATCAATCTGATTGGCATATCAAACATTCATCGATATGATTTTTCTAATATCCTAAACACTAAGTGACATTATGGACGTACATTTTCTAGCTTGGAATTCAACTGAGTTATCTGGATGATTGATCAAAGGCACTACATCTATTTTATATCTATTTTTCAATCTTTATGGTAGGTGGCACTTGAATAAGTGTACGCAGATTTTTAAGCCCCACAGCATTAAATATCTTACACGTGACACTTTAATCGTCGGAGGTGGCGCTTTGCTTAACAAGCGGCCTTTTAAAGTCCTATGCAGCTTTTTAAGTTTTCTAAGCGACCTTGAAATTATAGGGTTTCCTGGGTGACATTTAGCTAATTAGGTGGCAAATTTTGACCTAATTCCTAGGAGGCTATAGATTTCTCCAACACGGCTCTTAAATGCATGGAGGCAGATTTTCCCTACCCTAGGCGGCTTTTTAACTATCCTACGTGGCATTTAACAAATTTCTATCTAGAAAGCATTAAAAGCATGCCATAAATGCTATTTAATGAGCAATAAATGCTCTAGGAAGATTTGAACCACTCATCAAAGGCCCGTAGTCAGGAGGTCTCTGATATCGGCGTGCTCGCTTGAACCGATGCTCTCAAATAGGGACCACCATCACTGTCAAACGTCATAGGATCAGAGCAAAATATTAACAGTAAAAAGTGAAAATGAATAGTAAAATTGGGTTTTTCAACCTATTTAAGCTATTTTACCCTAATTTGTGAGATTTTTGACCCAGTTAGACCAATTCTGCATATTCTACACACTGGGGCATTTTTTGACACTTTTTTAGCATCATTGTTTATCAGAAATACAATCATCTTAGATCTATTCTTTCATCAATGAACATCAATTTTTTTTACATCTAAGATCAAAATGATTTCATTTCTGAGGCGGCATCATCATATCAGGATTTTGCATCATATCTTGTATCAAATTTGGGGCATTAAAAATTCAAACTTTATCAGTGGGGTATTCTGCATCAAGTTTCACATCGAGTTTCATATCAGGGTTTCATATCAGGGTTTCACAACAATTTTTCATCAAGTGTAACATCAAATCATCAATCAGGTTTTGCATCAATCAGACATAACACATCAAATCAATAATCAGGATATCAAGTTTTATTTGAATCAATGTGCTTCACACATCAATTCAAAGAGGGGCATTTATAGACACCTAAAATTGACCTGGTGTCTCTTAATCATCAAAATTTTCAAATCTCTGCCAATTGCCCTAAATCTCATAAAAATGCATCAAAATGGATCAAAATCATTCAAATGGAAATTTATCAAGCAAATTGGACAAAATCAAATTAAAATCAAAGGATTAAATAATAATGAAATCAAATAATCAAATTTAAGCCTAAGAGGGATCAATCAAATTATATAATTGATTTTAATCAATTAATTG
>MU228152.1:3507018-3522253 GCA_018584345.1 Thuja plicata | reverse complement strand
CTTGTCTTCTTGTCCCACCCTTTGAGGACAACCATTTAAATGGTCCCCCCATTTGAAACCATCTCAAAGCCTTTCACTCAACCAAGGCTTGACCATGGTCAATTCACTCTACCCCTACCCTTGGGAATTTTCTATAAATACAAGCCATTTTCTATGCATTTGATATCCTAGAAATTCAAGAGTAAAGCATCCTTATTATAGGAAATTTGAGAGCAATTGATAGGAATTGAACATTTGCATAGCATTTTTGATCATTTGTAGAAGCAAATTGTTGATCTTAGGAGCATATCATGAGCACTTGAATTAGAATCACACATCATTTGAGAGAATTGAGCTAGAATTGAGCATGTTTACTATCAATTTCTCATTCTAGGATTGTCCTTGAGAGAGATTAAGGCTGAGAGCTCTCTTAACAAAAATTAGATAGTGAACCATGAGATGTCATGGATTTAATTACAATTCTTAGATGAAATTGATTTTTGTTTCCATAGAATTTTTGTTATTGATCCTAATTTCATGAAGGTGTAATCTCACACACACACACACTTGTCTAAGGATAATATCTGGCTTATCGCCCCTAACAAAGTTCCTGAACAAGTCTTTCTTGTGAGGGCCATTCAACCCTCTAATATTCTAGGAAATGATCTTCATTTATTACCTAGGGAGAAAAAATCATGGATGGTACATTGTCTCACATCTGCAATACTCTGTCTACTTTCCTTCTCTCTCATGAATTTGGAAGATCTTATTCCACACTCAGACTTAGGGTTCTGGTATCTTCTTTCCTTTCCTTTGTAGTGACACCACCTTGTGATACCCCAAGACCAAAATCCCATTTTACTTCATGCATCTTTTTTTCATGGGCCACATTTGTCTACGGTTCCTCTTTAATAGCCTGAGAGGAGTCAATCTCCTTAGTAAAATATCCCCAGCGACCAACTGGAGTTTCAAGAATCTTCTCAGAGTCAGTAATCTTGACATTATTATAGACTTGTCTAGCTATAGCCATCTCTAGTTTCCCTTCATTGTATACTAGTGATTCCTCAACCCTAGAAAGGAGCTCACTATCTCCAACATCTTGTTGTTGGGGAGAACTTCCCATTATCTCTCCTTCTTCTATTTGGAAGTCAAGATCAATCTTGCCAACAATTAAACTAGCTTTATCTCCATTAACTTTCTTGCTAGGGTCATTTTCTACCCTCAGTTTGATTGAGGGATATTCCATTGTAGTGTCCCTAACTGGGTGCTAACTAATTTTTATGTTTGTAAATTTATATTGGTTGGGATGATTTCTTGTTTAGATTTAACACAGTATGATATTGATTGATTCAGATTTAAGTCTCAATACAAGCATAGACAGATATAAATATAATCCCACAATGTTATTACTACTGTGACTAAATAACTGAGAACTTCAACTTAATTAAACATAATGCTAAGGAAATAAGCACAATGATGTTGCAGCCAATAAGTATTTCATATCATTAAGATAATAACCTTTCAAGCATGTGTACGGATAATCAAACTTCACTTCAGACTTACTACAATATACACAATGTAATATGGGATGAGTCAAACCGAGTTTTGTGCACCTTATATAGTTGCTGGGGGGTTGCATATGCCGAAACGTTGAATGCTGAAGATGAGACTTTAGGATGCCATCACCATTTGATATAGAATACTGCCACTAATCCCACTATCCACACTTAAGACTCCCATACCCTCTGTGATGTCTGTTCCTGTAGGATATCATTGTGACTATGTCGTATGACTACCCAGCCAAAATTTTGTGGCGATTGCAGTATCCACCCACAGTTTCCTAACTCCCTTTCACGACACCTATGATATCAGATGAAGGTCAAAAATGGAGTGTCAACTATCTACCAAGGTGGTGGGATGAATGAACAACATAGGGCGATGCTATCTCCAAGCTAAGTTGGCTTATACATAGGAAATTCTCCATCCTGTGCTTCTAGCGGAATACAAGGCTGGATGTGTATGAATCTCCCAGGCACATCTATGGTTTGGAGTTAGAAAAAATACCCCAGCTCAGCATGAATAGTGTTACCAATCACCAATCAATCCACCCGAATGTGGAGAAGTGAAGTATGTCTGCGTGTAGTTACGGGTGTGTTCACCAGTGTTTAACCTCACAATGCCTTACTGTCACTGTGCATTGGCATTAAAATCTTCAAGATTAACCATACATACGTTCTATCCAGACTTCACTATATATATTCTTTCCAGGTGCAGGAGACCATGCAAGGCAATCTGAAAATCCTCTTTACTACTGGAACAAATCGATTATTTTAATGTTGTGAAACAATGCTGGTAAATCTCAATTATTCAACTTACTAGATAAGCTCGATGTGAAATCTGAAGTAATTCCACCTATGTGAGAAATGTTGGGGCTACATCCAGTTTCTCAAATTCTTCCCAAGGGTTTGCATCCTCAAGAACAATGTAACCAGTCACATAAGCAACCAGGTATTTCAATTTCTTATTTAATATATCTCATTGTTCTTTTCCAAAGAAAGCTTTGTTCTTTTTATAACCTCAAAGTGATGGAAAATTCCACAACTTAAGCAATGTGGGATAAAGGTGCCCACTTAAGTTAATTTAAGTCACTTTTATAAAATAAAGTAACCTAAAGTCATAAAGTGACTTTATAATATCTTTTTATAAAGTAAAGTGACTTTACTTTATAAAATGAGCCCAAATAATAAAAGCTCGCCCACTAAAGCCTGTGACTGGCTGATATCCTCTGAAAGAAGCCTTTAGCCTATCCAGATGGGGGAGATAGACTAACCAGGCACCATAGTGGCTTACTACGGGATTGGGGACATTACAGTCCTTCCTTCCCGGGATTGCTTTCCCTCAAGAAATCTCATTGTAGGGTGTTGTAGAATAGACTCACCCTCCCATGTAGCATCCTCTATCGGTAAGTCCTTCCATCAAATCAAGTATTCTTTGATAGCCCTATTCCATAGCTTCCTCTCTTTGAGCTTGATCACCTTAGCTAGCATAAAAACCAATTTTACCTCCTCATTGAGTGGGGGTAGTCCAACTGAAGGGACTATCTACTATCCTATTGCCTTCCCGAGGCAAGACACATGAAACACATTATGAATTCGGCTGTCAGCCGGCAAGTCAAGCTCATACACCACTTCACCCACCCTCCTGGAGATGCGGTAGAGACCATAAAATATGGGCTTGAGATTTTTCAATCCACTCTTCTTTAGAGAACTTTGCCTGCATGGCTGGAGACGAAGGTAAACCAAATCCCCTGCCTCAAAAGTCTGCTCTATCTGGTGTCGATCAACATACATCTTTTGTTGATTTTGTGCCCTCTGAATGTTTTCCCTAAGAGACTTAAGAATATCCTGATGGTCCTATAGCTAGTCTCTCGCAATGGGTGCCCTGTTGTCCTGAAGAGAAAAGTCCATGAAAGATAATGGCTCGCTGCCATAGAGAGCTCAAAATGGTGACATATAATTAGTCATATGGTAGGTAGAGTTGTAGAAAAACTCCCCCAAGTACAACCATCTGACCCAGGCCCTCTGCTGCCCCGCTACATAATTACGGAGATAACCTTCTACCCACTTGTTCAGAATCTCTATCTGGCCATCCATCTACGAATGGTAACTTGTATTGGGAGTCAATTCGGTGCCTGCCAACCTGAATAAATCCTACCAAAAGGTGCTGAGGAATTTACTGTTCCTGTCACTAACAATGGTCTTGAGAAGACCATGCATCCTAAAAACCTCTCAAAAGAATAATTTAGCCACTTGTGCAGCTGACCAATCTGCTAAAATGGAAAAGAAGTGAGAAAACTTAGTAAGTCTATCCACCACCACATAAATGATGTCCCTGCCCTGTACTCTCAACAAACTAGTAATGAAATCCATCGAAATACCTTCCCACTTCTGGGAAGGAATGGGTAAGGGCTGCAGTAAAGCAGTTGGGTGCTCATGTTTGGACTTGTTCTGCTGACAAGTCTAACACTCTTTGACATGCTAAAGGACATTTTCCTTGAGGCCCTTCCATGAGAACCTCTCTCTAACCTTCCTGTAGGTTTTAAAAAACCCTGGATGTCCTGTTGTGGGTGCATCATGAACAACCCTCATTATCTTATCTTTAAGCTTAAAATATGGAACTAGGTAAATCTTGTCCTTATAGAAGATGATGTCATCTATTACCTTGTACCTTCTATCTGGAAGTTTCCCATCCAAAATCTGACATGCTTGAGTATTTTTAGAATACTCAACCAATAAGTGGGATTTCCAATCTATGGAAATCTCAGATAGGACACAACAAGATGCAATTGAAGGTCTCCTAGAAAGTGTGTCAGCCACAATGTTATTTTTCCCTTGACATACTCACTGTCAAAATAATACGCCTGGATCTTACTAACCCACTTGTGTTGTCTCTCATTCAACTCTTTCTACTCCAGGAAGTACCGCAAACTATTATGATCTATTTTAACTGTAAACTTGCCACCCACCAGATACTACCCAAATTTAGCTAAAGCGTGCATGATGACAATCATATCCTTGTCATATGTGGAGCACAACCTCTCATTGTATTTAAGTCTTCTTCTCTTGTAGGCTATGGGATGCCTGTCCTGCATCAATACTAAAAAAATCCTGTTACCTAAGGCATCACACTCTAAAACAAACGGACAAGAGAAATACGGTAGGGCTAAAACTGGACAAGTACTCATGATAGTCTTGGGTCTATCAAAGACTATCTCTGTCTCATTTGTCCACTTGAAAGCCCCTCTTTGAGTGAGATCGGTGAGGGGTGCTGCTATCTAAGAGAATCCCTTTACAAACCTCTTGTAGTAAGAACATAACCCAAGGAACCCTCTCAAGTCTGACACATTCCATGGTGGTGGCCAATATCAGATTGCATGTATCTTCTCTTGATTGACTTTGACTCCATCTACCCCTATCACATGTCCTAGATAGAGGATCTCTATCAACCCAAACTCACACTTGAATTCTTTGACAAATAGAGACTGACTCTCTATGATGCTAATAACCTCATCCAAGTGCCTCAAGTGCTCCTCCCAAGTCCTGTTGAAGACCAAGATATCATCAAAGAATACCAAAACACTCTTGCGTAACTGTTTCTTGAATAAATTATTCATGCAAGACTGAAAGGTGGCTGGAACATTAGTGAACCCAAATGGCATCATTAGAAACTTGTAGTGCCCGTAGTGACATCTGAATGTCATCTTATGAACTTCCTCCTCGCAGAAACGTATCTGATGGTACCCTGATCAAAGATCTATCTTCAAGAAATAAACTACCCCATATAGCTCATCTAACAACTCATCAATCCAGGGAATAGGGTACCTATTCTTAATGGTCCTCTTATTTAGTGCACGGTAATCAATACACATGCAGAGAGTACCATCCTTCTTCACTAAGACCATTGAAGAAGCGAAGGGACTGCAACTGGGCCTGATGTGTCCCATGTCTAGGATCTCCTTTATTGTCTTTTCTATCTCCTCCTTATAGTGCCTTAGATGACAATAAGGTGTAGTGATAATGGGCTTAGCACCCTCTTCCATCTCTATGATATGCTCAAATCCCTTGTCTAGAGGTATGCCTAGCAAAATGTCCTTGAAAACCCGCTTGTGCTTATCAAGCACCTTCTGAACATCAAAGTGAACCTACTTCCCTAAATCTGATGTGGGTTTAGTGGATATGAAGCACTGGGCTGCCCACTCCATGTCACTATGTCTCATGATGGCCTCCATCCTATGAGCAGATACTAATCTAGGCCTGTCATCTGGCATGGCCTTAAGAATCACTTGTTGATCACCCTACATAAAATCCAATTGCTTTAGCTTGTGATCAATGGTGTACCTCCCTAGGGTCTATAACCACTGCATACCTAGAATAGCATGGATTGGAAGACCAAAGATCTTCCCTATACAACTCAACAAGTCCCTTCTTGCCACCTTGACCTCAAACTATGGAATCTCATCTACCTGTAACCTCCTCTTGGAGACCATACCTATGTTGATAAAATTGTAGCACCTGTATCTAAAAGGAAAAAAATCCTTTGCTCTCTAACCACTCCTTTCAAATGAAAAAGGTGACATGTAGGAATCCCTGAAAGGGATGCTAAAGTAACTGGGGGCTGCTCGGGGGGGGGGGGGGGGGGCTTCTTCTTCTTTCCTACTGTTGATTTCTCTACCTAAGCCTCCTCATCATTGTCCTCATACTGATCATATTCATCCTCAGAATCTACCTCAATATAATGTAGCTTGCCTTTCCCAAGGCACCTGCGATCTAGAGTCCAAGGCTCCCTGCAAGTAAAGCATAACTTCGTCCTCCTCAACTCATTTCTAGTCTCAAAATCCAGCCTAGGAGGCATACTCTTATTTAGATTTTTACCTTTCTGGAATGAAGAGGATGCCTTGAAGGGTTTCATAGGTGGCTGTAAAATGGAGGAAGGTGAATCCAAATCATGAGCTAACTTAATAGCGTCATCCAAAGTGTCTGGTTTGAGAACTCTAACCAGCCCTCTAAATTTATCCTGCAAGCCCTCAATAAATAGCATTACCTTTCTCTTTTTTGACATGTCTAGTACCATAATGGAGATCCTCTGAAACTCATCAATGTAATGCTCCAATGACCCACTCTGTTTTAGCTGAGCTAACTCCCTGTAGTAGACCTCTATGTCTTTCCTATCAAAATGAGTGATCAATCTCGTGCTAAAGATCTCATAGGAAGCAATCAATCCGTGATCCTGGGTGACAAGGCCATGATGCCACCAATCATATGTGGCTCCCTCTAAATGTATAGTGGAAAATTTAATTTCCTCAGTCTCGGACATGGGTTTGAGAGTCAAGAAATTATCTAGCTTGTGAATCCAAGCTCTAGCAGATGTCCTACCACTTCCATCAAATGTAGGGAGAGTCAACTTGTTCACGACATGTTTTAATTCCCTGTTTGGACCTTTGACATGGTTTGGTAACATATTCCACTCGTCATGCATGGTCATCACATGCTCTGGAAGAATGCATGCGGCCTCTGGGGGTGCTACCTCTTACCCTACATTAATATCTATAAAGTTAGGCATGAGGGGCCTATCAGACATACAAGTGATGGCCCTAGTTGCCCTAGGTGATCCCGGTACACTGCCTCCACCACTGTGATGGCTAGTGGGTCTCTTGGCTATCACTAAAAACTCCTGGATAACCCTTGTAAGCTAGTGTAGAACATCAAAAATATGGTCCTATCCATCTCGTATCTGTCTCAGTGTCTCCTTGGCCTCTCTATCTGTTTTGTCAGTTATTTTTCTACCTAGAATGGCCTGTTCCAAAACAAACTCCTCATTTTCTATATGACTGGTCTCAATGTCAACCTGTACAAAAGAATCTGTCTGTTCCTGATCAACCCTGTTATGTCTAAATCTGGGTATCTTGTGCCTACCATGCATACCTGGCTAGCGTGGCCACTGCTGGACCAGACTGAAAATATGATAATAATAATCCCACTAGGATGGAAAGATCAAGGCTCTGATACCACTGTAGTGTCCCTAACCGGGTGCTAACTGATTTTTATGTTTGTAAATTTATATTGGTTGGGATTATTTGTTTTTTAGATTTAACACAGTATGATGTTGATTGATTTAGATTTAAGTCTTGATACAAGCATAAACAGATCATAATTATAATCCCACAATGTTATTACTGCTGTGACTAAATCACTGAGAACTTCAACTCAATTAAACATATGCTGAGGAAATAAGTACAGTGATGTTGCAACCTATAAGTATCTCATAACATTAACATAATAACCTTTCAAGCATGTGTATGGATAATCAAACTTCAGTTCAAACTTACTACAATATACATAATGTAATATGGGATGAGTCAAACCGAGTTTTGTGCACCTTATATATATAGCTGCTGGGGGGTTGCGTATGTCGAAACATTGAATGCTAAAGATGAGACATTAGGATGCCATTTGCATTTGATATAGACTATCGCCACTAATCCTACTATCCATAGTTAAAAATCACATACCCTCTGTGATGTCTATTCCTGTAGTATTTTGTTGTGACTATCCCGTGTGACTACCTAGCAAGAACATCATGGCAACTGTAGTATCCACCCATAGTTTCCTAACTCCCTTTCATGCCACTTGTGATCTTGGGTGAAGGTCGACAATGGAGTGTCAGCTATCTGCCAAGGTGGTGGAATGAATGAACAACATAGGGTGACGCTATCTCCAAGCTAAGCTGGCATATACACAGAAGGACATTCTCCCTCTTGTGCTTCCCGCAAAATACAAAGTTGGATGCGTATGAATCTCCCAGGCCCGTTTATGGTTTGGAGTTAGAAAAAATACCCCAGCTTGGCATGAACAGTGTTACCAATCACCAATCAATCCACCCCAACGTGAAGAAGTGAAGTATGTCTGCGTGTAGTTACAGGTGTGTTTACCAGTGTTTAACCTCACAACACCTTACTGTCACTATGCATTGGCGTTAAAATATTCAAGATTAACCATACATATGTTCTATCCAGAATTCACTATATATACTCTTTCCAGGCGCAGGAGACCATGCAAGGCAATCTGAACTCCTCTTTACTGCTGGAACAAATTGATTATTTTAATGCTGTGAAACAGTGCTGGTAAAACTTGATTCTTCAACTTACTAGATAAGCTCGATGTGAAATCTGAAGTAATTCCACCTATATGAGAAATGTTGGGGCTACGTCCAGTTTCTCAAATTCTTCCCAAGGGTTTGCGTCCTCAAGAACAATGTAACCAGTCACATAAGCAACCAAGTATTTTAATTTCTTATTTAATATATCTCGTTGTGATTTTCCTAAGAAAGCTTTGTTCTTTTTATAACCTTGAAGTGAGGGAAAACTCCACAACGTAAGAAATGTGGGATAAAGGTGCCCACTTAAGTTAGTTTAAGTCACTTAAGTCACTTTTATAAAATAAAGTAACTTAAAGTCATAAAGTGACTTTACTTTATAAAATGAGCCCAAATAATAAAAGCTCGCCTACTGAAGCCTGTGACTGGCTGACATCCTCTGAAAGAAGCCTTTAGGCTATCTGGATGGGAAAGATAGACTAACTAGGTGCTATACTGGCTTACTACGGGATTGGGGACATTACATCCACTATTTGTTCTATAACCATAACTAAATCCTTGGGAACATCACCATTGCCCCCTCTGATTTGTCCCTCACTGGGAATAATGGATAGACCCACAATGTCCCTATCTAGGATTTTATCTTTCCAAACCTTCTTGAAATATTTCTTTAGTTTTATCTTTTCCTTCTTCTGCTTCTGGCATCTTAGAGGGCATTCCTTCGCTATATGGCCTGATTTCATACATGTAAAACATGTGAAAGGCATTGTTTCAAATTACACCGGTTAAGTCCACTTCCCCAGTTTAGACATGATATTTATGCTCTGGGGGAGAACCGCGTTTCGGAGAGTTGAGATCTAGATGTCATCATAGGATCAATAGAGAGAAGTTCCTGAAAGGAACTAGCCAGCCCCGCAAGCACAATCTCATGCCAATATTCTAGTGGAATACTAGGAAATTGAACCCAGACAGGAGCGGAAACAAGAAAGGATGAATCATTTAAGTCAAAGTTTAGAGACCATTTTCGAAGAGGCAAAGATGACCTTGTTGGAAGTACAATATTGGGAAAGCAAGATACTAAGAGGGGGGGTGAATCAGATCTTAAAACTTAATCACTTAAAAAAAATTGATCCACATTCATACATATATGAATTTAACCTAACATTAGATACCATCAACAACATTAAATGTATAACCCATAACACAAAATTTTGGTAACCCAGATACCCAAATAGGTAAAACTAGGGTGGGGATGACACCCACAAAATCTTCACTACTGTAGCAATAAAGTGTGCCTGCTAGGCCTACAGGAGTTTGATTACAAAATGCAATCTACCTGGTTAAAGGTCTATTCGGTTAAGAACTAAAGATCATTAAAATCTACCTTGTGAAAGGATTTCAACTTACAGTAAAGTAAGCACTCAGCTAAGAGATTTAAAGTAGGTCTGTTAGAACCACTTTGTTAAGAGATTTCACCTGATACACCTGTTAGAATATTTCAATTAGTGATCCTTTGTTATGCACTTAGATGCTGATGATGGATCTTCTCTTTTCAATACCTTCTGTGATCTCACAATTTGATATGTCTTTACTCTGCTATTCACTGCTCTGTCATTCTGCTTGATCTAGACTTCTTCTCAAAATAACTCACTATTCATCTTTCATGAACACACAACCTCTCTCTCTCTCTCTCTCTCTCTCTCTCTCTGTGTGTGTGTGTGTGTGTGTGTAATACTAGGGTTAGAAGTAATCTTATATGTCTTTACAGATCTGTTTGCGAGATCTAGATCAACGATCAAGATCTAATATTTATGCCTACAATGCATTCTAATTTCCTGATTGGCTCCATGCCATGCATAGGATAAAACAATTAAATGCGTAAATAACTCCATAGGTAAATATTAAATGTGTACATATGTCAGCCCAAATCTCATACAAGTCGGCCTAAATATTTCACCTCAATGTTTGAATCAATCCTAACATGTATGCAAAAACTGTTCTACTTGACACTTAACATCTCTGTCGCTCGACACTTAAGTATTCTACTCGACTCAACATTATGTAACTTGACAACCTATATTTCTGCTTGGCAATGTTGCTCAGCCTTGAATAGTTTTAGCTTGGCCATAGTGATAACCAACTAAAACTACCTAAGTAAATGACTAAGTGTAGGTCACTAATCATCAACAAAACTTAGGGATTAACAATCTCCCCCTTTGATATTAGTGGAAAAAACACACTTATCATTTCAATTCATTCCATCCAAAATGTTTCCTAAGTACACAATGTACTCCCCCTAGGAATGTACTCCATACTATATACAAAAAAATTACATAGTATACATGCATTCAAAAAAAAAATTACATTTATACCTATACTGCTCCTGTTACGCTGTATCCTTGTCAGATTCCCCCTTGTTTTTGTCACTGATTTCAAGTGGGGTTAAATTGTACTTATCCAAAAACTATTTATGAAATTTTAAGGTGGACGCAAGTGCAGTATCCCAACTGTCCTTAACATACTTCATAACCTCTAATTTGACTTGTATCTTGGTAGCTAGACTCACTAAACTTTTTGCAGTAGAGAGAACTGCATTTCTCTTAACCAATTCTTTTGCAGCTGAAAGTTCTCTCTGAATTAACTCTAGATGAGGTATCAGGTTGGTTTGAATAGTAATCAATTTGGCCCTTATCCAACCATCTTCAGCCATGAGCTCGGATATTCTCCTTTGTGCATTAGTCAATCTATTAAAATGTAAGGAGCTAGTGCTAGCATCCATACTCAGTGAACTCCCAGTTGACTTCAAGTCTAATTGTAATTTCTCTATAGCCTGTAGATTATCCTTTGTGAAGAATTCAACATCACATAACTTCTTATACAAAGAATAAACATTAGTTGCAACTTCCTCCAAAATTTCTACAAGAGATGAAAGTTCAACCTTCTTTGTCGCAATCTCTCCCGAGATTTTTGCCAGGACTTTGTTCTCAAATTTCCTCTCGGACCATTGCAATAACTTTGCATTAGCTTCAATGTTGTCATCATTTACCTTTTGCACAATATGAACTAACTGTTCAAGAATAGGAGCTTGAGGATTTTCATCTTCCATGTCAAAATCTTTTACAAATATATCTCTGATGTCATGTAACACCTTCTTTTGCTTCTGCTCTGTTTTCATTTCTTCCCGCCTTTTCTTCCTCTCGAGTAATTCTTGAAGAGTCTCAATCTGTTCATAAGATAAAACATTGAGATCCCATGGTGGAATCACAATAACTTCATCTAATGTGACATCAAGAATCAGAGACTTCTTCCTCATAAATTTCCTCCTCTTAAATTCAGGTGAGGTACTGCTCGGCTTCGTTTCTACAATACATTTTCCTATTTTAGTAGTAGTTACCATTGCATCTCTCAATTCAGTCAAAATCACCTATTGATCAGGCATGCCTCCTATTTTAAGTCCAATGGGAGTGGATGATACAGAGTGTGGTAAATCAACCAACACTTGCACTGCCTCTTGTTCTGTAGGCTCATTGTTAGTATCCCTCATCTCCTCGAGCCACTATCTAAAACTATTTTTACAACCTCTAAAATAGGTGAATTTGGTATATTTACCTCTTGTTCCTTTGTCTTCTCCTTCTCTTCTTCCTTTTGTTCAATTCTATCTTCAGGTTTTTCTATGCTCTTCTCTCCTTCAGCCTTAGTAGCCTTAATAGGTGATTCCCTACTTGTATCTCTTGGCTCATCCTGACCCTCGACATCCAAATTACTAGAGTCATCAATTGTGATGTCAATTGGACTGTCTGTTGTTATATCAACAATGTTTATTGTATCTGTTTGTCCTTTTGGTTCTGCTCCAGTCTTGTCAGGCTCAGTAGTAATTTTTTCTTTTGTTTTCTGTGGTACAGGGGTGGTTTCCACTTCTTTATCCTTGTGTCTAGATGTCCCTTCATCAATTTTCTCCTTTTGTGGATCTATCAATCCAAAGATTTCCTTCTATATCATTGTACTCTATTGTACTATACTTTCAATATCATTTTTCAAAACAACATATCCTCTGAGTTTAGGTTGAAATTTATGCTTGTATTCCTCAATGAATTTAGCTCTTTATTTCTTAGTCAGCTCAGGGATAACCTTAGCTAATGTACCTTCTCTAATCCATCTCTCAGTAGTAAGTGCAAATTCCCATTCGCTAGATAGAAAATCATATAGTTCACTCAGCACATTATTTCCTATCTGTACAAAAGTTAACTTGAAATTGCTCATCATATCTAGTAGAGCTTCGTGAACTTTAGGCTTATTCTCTACCTTCAATTTCTCATACTTGATAAACTTAAAACCAGATAACCCTGCAGAATTTCTCAAATTCTCACATAACTCATTAATATCAGTGGGTCTTTTGAATGATGTTGTTGGTATGTTGCTGGGTTCATTAGTTTCAGTCTTTTCTTCATCACTTTTTGGATCCAAATGTAGTTTCCTACTTGGTCTCTTTACGTGTAGGCTTAGCACAACCTTTGTTGCAAATTTTATCTTTGATCCATAACTACTCTCTCCAACCTTCTTTGCATATACTTTTGTTTTCTCTACTGGAGATGTGGCAACAGATGCCCTTGTCCTTGGACAACTGGAAATGGGAGGGGTAACTTAAGGTTTTTCTTGGCTCAGCTTAGTTACCTTGTCTACTACTGGTTTCTTTCCTTTTTCTTTAACAAAAATATCTTCCTCAGATTCACTTATTCTTTCTTCTTCTTCTTCAGATGCATCTTCTCCTTGTCGAGTAGATATGCCTAGAGGTGCATCCTCTGGCTCCTCATCACTCGATAATCCAACCATTTTCTTCAGATTCTTCACAATCTTTTTTCTCTTTCTCTCCATGGTTCCTACCTTAAGATTCATAGATATCTTTGCCTTAGCTTCATCATATTCTTCAAATCTCTTTGATTTTGTATAAATCTCCTCTGCTAGGAGTGTTGTGATAGCTATTAATGTTTCATCAATGTTAACTTCATAGGGAAATGGCTCCAACCATGATACCCTAGGTGTCACAACCTGAATGTAAGTGTAATCTGTATCGACTAGAAAACATATCTCTTCATAGTGCTTTTCCACAAGTGAACTAGGAATTCTAGATCTCAACCTCATTCTCTTTTTGAATTCCACAAAGTAGTTTCCCATAATACTATTGAAATTATTGCCTAACTGCTGAATATTTTCACTAATCTGCACAGTGATAGGCCTATCCTTCTTCCAAACAATATTTCCTAGTGTAGGAAATGACTTCTATACATAGAAGAATATGCAAACTAGCAAAGAACCAAACTTACATGATGAGCTCTTAGCTTTTCTGATCGATAATAGGTTCTCGGCTAGTTGTGTCAATTGCAGCTCGACAAGGTCGTAGGTGTGATTCTTCTTGACTATCTTCCATGCTTGGTCCACAGCTGTGCAGGGAAAACTATCCAGTCAGCTTGACTGATAGAACTTATGTGCAATCACTCTCACTCCAAATTCAAGTTCTAAATCTTCAATTGTAGAGATAGTCATACCTCTGTTATTCCAGACAACTCCAGTGTTAGCTGCAATGTCTTCTTTACTTTGATCTCTCATTGTTCATTTTCCACTGATAACAGGATATCCAGTTACTTGATGAATAATATCTTTAGTGATCCTAACTAGTCCATTATCCAGCCACATATGCATATTATGAACTCAGCTTAGAACAACCTTAATCCATTCATCCTTGAAGTCTGGCAGAAAATCTAGGGCACGAGTTAACCCTTTGTCGGCTAAATGCTTGAATTCGTCTTTTAGAACTCCATTTTCATACAACTTGTTGTAGGATTTCCTCAATTCACTATCACCTACTTCACCAATATTAACCATGTAACAAGATCTAACATCATGGATCATAAGTACCTTTGGTGGAATAGATGAGAGGGCTCCGTTTAGATCACCTAAAATTGCACTTTCGGGAACGACTCAAAAGTTAGGAGGTGCACATGCATCACTTCTCACTAGCTTAATTTGCTTCAGCTCCTCCTCCATACCTTTGACTGGCGCGGAAGAACTTGCAGTCATAATCTCTGAATTTAGGGTTCAAAAATGAAGAACATGGTACCTCGGCAGGTAACACTTCGCAATTTTCACCTTAGGGTTGCCGATGACACGCTGACAAGATTTTTGAAATAAACTTTGCTAAGATCAATTCTGCAACTTCTTCGATCGCTCGGTGAATACTGAAAATCGCAAGGTAAAATGAAGAATAAACTATTCATCCTTATATAGACTTGAAAGGTCAAGGTAGGTAAGCAATAAATGTTCTACCCATTAGGTTAGTGCAAACCAGTTGTCATTGGCTGACTAATGCAACTTACATACCACTCAGCTTACCATACTCGGCCATCACAAAACTTACTCGGCCAACCAACTCGGCACCTATAGTGCAGTTAACTCTTCTTGGCATTTTTCACAAACATGTCTTGGTGCATCTCAACATATGCAAATATGGACTTTGGCACATTTACATATTAGGAACTGATGTAAGATTTGAAAATTGAAATGCAGTTCCTTACATACCTCTCTTGCTCAGTTAGAGATGATGTGATCA
>MU228152.1:3480928-3502805 GCA_018584345.1 Thuja plicata | reverse complement strand
ATATATACATACATGTATATATACTATATATATAGACATGTATGTATATATACACACAAGAGTATATACACACACATGTATATTCACACACATGTGTGTATATATACACACATATACACACGTGTGTGTATATACACATGTGTATATACACTCATATGTATATATACATACATGTATATATACACACATGTATATATACACATGTGTATATACACAGATTTATATATACATTATGATAGCAATATAATATTAACACAAAAATGGGAATGAATTTTCCTTCACAAAATAATACTCTCAATTCCAATTCCAATTTTCAATTCCAATTCCTAGTCCTGAGGGGGAATTGTGGAATGCTCAAAAAGGCCCAAAATTAGAATTGGCATAACCCTATTCCAATTTTTAATTTTGGAACCAAACAGGGAATTGAACATTTTGGGAATTCGGAAATGCCAATTCCCGTTCAATTCCCATTCCACCCCTCAACCAAACAGGCCCCAAGCACTTTGAATGTGATTGTTACTTTGCTCACCTATGGGGTAAAACTCTCAAGTTGCGTCTGAGAATATATAATTTAAAGACATCTCTAAAGTCATTTAGAGTCATTGGTTGTTAATAGTAACAATTCATAGAAAAATAAGTCACAATCACATTAGTCTTAGTCTCAGTCACATCATGTCTTAGATCTTTATACATGGACAAAGAGGACTAATTGTTATTGAGGAAATCAATGGTTTTCCCCTTACCTCTAACAAGCTTCTTTGTGCTTTTCAATACCATTCCCATTTAGATATAAGTGAGCAAATCCTTTAGATCAACATAAAAGACTAAATCATCCCATAAGAACGAGGTCATGTTATTAAGACCATACTACACATGTAAGATAGATATTTCTGAATATTTTCATCTCATATTTCAATCTTCTATTATAATATGTCCCTCAATAAACAAAATTAAGATTCATGTCACAATAAAAATTAAACTCATCATTCTTTTTCAGATATATCATTTCTCAACACTAATTATTTACATCTCAAGATTTTATTTTTAGCCAAAATTTCAGCCTTACTTTTTCTTGTCCATAGTTCATCATTTCATTTCTTACTAGTAAACCGTAAAAGATAAATATACTTTCTTTCATTTTGTATTTCATACATTGGGTCCTTTTCTCAAATTATTAATGGCCACAGACATCACTTGGTAACCAATTTTGTTGGTTAGCAATATATCAGCCACTATTAATAAAGGAAAATGGATAACATTACTATCATCTACTGGATTGAAGAGAGTTACAACTTTAAATATTGACATCATGGTTTATTCATATTTTTATGCTTCACAACTTAATCTAGGCTTCTGCCCATTATCTAGGGCAGCAGGTAGAACACATTCCCCTAGCTGTAACTAATATAAACTTAGTGTCTAAGAGAGATGAACCAAACTATTGCTGACTGGTCATATGGATCGTTTCACTGAAGGAATCTTGTGGTCTTCCATTGATTTCCCTTTAGAAGCAGATCCCAATCTTAGTAAATATTGATGGTAAGCAGCTGCAGCAGCTGCTCCAAGCAGGGGACCAACCCACAAGAGCCACTGTATCCAAAATCTAACAACATAAGCATCAATCCTGGCTGGGCTAATCCTGCCCTTACTATCTCCATCTTCTGCCATTGCATTGCTTACTGCCAAATATATTATCAAGACACCCAACCCAACTGGAAGAGGTCCCATCACCTGTTCAAATAATTTCACATAAATTAGTTATTATATATAGGAAACGGCTATCGGTTCTTAGGATGTACCAATGTATAAGATATCTTTATAAACTAAAATTTATGCATTGATACATTCTACGGACTAGTCTCTAGAATGTACTAATGCATAAGTTACTATCACACATCCTAATTTATGCATTGGTGTATTTTAGAAGTTTGATAGCCGTTTCTTCAAATATAAAATATAGATAAGTATAATTAACAACATGAATATTATACTATCCAGCTCCTCGGATGCACCAGTACATAAGTTACTCTTATACACTATAATTTATACATTGATACATTCTAGGAACTGAATAGCTGTTTCTCAATAATACAATATAGATAAGCATGATTTAGAGAGTAAGGATGAGTGGCCTACTGGAAAATAGTTTTGCTGGGGCTCAGTTGCAGAGAAGAGAGTGTAAATCAACACAAATGCAGTGATGATATCAGCATGCTTGAATTCCCCATAGGCTGTTGCAATGTTATAATCAGCAGCTGGTCCTATATAATATGCTCTGAACAAGCCCTTCACAAGGCCAGCACCACAAACTGCACCAGCACACTGGGCTACAATATACATTACTGCCCTGGCTAAGGATAGTTTTCTGGCCAGAAAGAGGCCTAAGGTAACTGCTGGGTTTATGTGAGCCCCTGCAAACAATAAAAATCATGAAGTAAGAATTGTGATGGGAATATAAGTATGCTCAAATTGATCACATTTCAATTTCATAAAATATTAAAAACTAAGCAGAATACACTGCAATTCTTTTTCATCAAGTTTGTTCAAAATGATCACAGTTTAATTCTATAAAATATTTTAAAATTAAGTATAACGCTATGCAATTCTCTTTCATGAAGTAAGGATTGTAATCAGAATATAAGTTTGCCTGAATTGACCACACTTCAATTCTATAAAATATTCAAAAGCTAAGTAGAATACGCTAATTCTTTTATGTATAAAATGTATAAGAAGAATGGATTTTGACAATCATGAAGTAAGGATTGTGATCGGAGAATAAGTTTGCCCAAATTGACTACACTTCAAGTAGAACACACTGCAATTTTTTCTATGATGTAAGGATTGTGATGAGAAATTAAGTTTGTTCAAATTTACCATACTTCAATTTCAAAAAATATTCAAAAACTATGTAGAATACACTGGAATTTTTTCTCATGAAGTAAGGATTGTGATCTGAGTATAAGATTGTCCAAATTGTCCGCATTTCAATTTCATAAACTATTCAAAATCGAAGTAAAATACACTATAATGCTCTTTCATAAAGGATTGTGATCAGAAAACAAGTTTGCCCAAATTAACCACACTTCATTTCCATAAAATATTCAAAATCTAGGTAGAATACATTGTAATGCTTTTTCATGAAAGATTGTGATCAGAGTATAAGTTTGCCCAATTGGACCACACTTTAATTCCATAAAATATTCAAAAACTGAGTAGAATACAATGCAATTCTTTTCCATGAAACAAGAATTGTGATCAGAATATCAGTTTGCCTAAATTGACCACACTTCAATTCCTTAAAATATTCAAAAACTAAGTAGAACACACTAAATCTTTTATATATAAAATGTCGAAGAAGAATGAACTTCGACGATGTAATAAAAATCATGAAGTAAGGATTGCGATCAGAGTATAAGTTTGTCCAAATTGACTGTATCATGAAGTTTCTATAGTTTATAATAATCAAAATGCTAACTTCTAGATTAGACCATGCAGATTTTTGTTGCCAACATTTCAGATCAAACTCTATGATCCAATTCTCTCCTCTTGCTCTTGCTATCTGTTATGATGATGGATCATAAAATTTGATCCGAAATATTGACAACAAAAAAGAAAAATCTATACTTCAATTCCCCAAAATATTCAAAATCTAAGTAAAATACACTGTAATTCTTTCATATATAAAATATCTAAGAAGAATAGACTTTGAAAATGCAACAAATCCAAGCCCAATGCCATGACTCTGACCTGAGAATCCAAAAGTACAATACACTAGGATGAATATCATTCCTCCAAAAGACCTTGCCAATCCAAACATTCCCAAGCTGCTGCTGCTCTTGGAGCTTGGGGTGCCTCCACAGGGAGCCTGACCATGGGCATGCTCAATTAGGGTACCAATTGTTATCAAAACAAAGACTAAGGTGGACAAGAATTCTGCCATGATTGCCCTGTGCAATGACCTCTGCCTCAGTTCATTTCTGTTAAACAGAGGAGCAGGAACACTACTGGTACCAGTACTTGAACTGCTGTTATTGCCAGAAAAGTTGGAATGAACATGAGATTGAGAATTGCCATGGTTGTAGTCTTTGGCAGGGCTGTAAATCCCTTTCTCCATCTCATTCCCACTCTTCTTAGCCATTAAGTTTACACTATTCAATGCATACTACTTGAATCTCTTGGGGATGTATTTATACAAGTCTGATAGAAACAAAGCCTCCAATGGTGCCAACAAAATAAAAGTAGTCAAAAGTATATCTGGCCGGTTACTATGCAGAGGTTGTTACAAGAGGGTTTTGATCAGGGTTTGGGCTGGTTCAGTCAAAGGAACATAGTTGCATATTGTAAGGCTTTTCTTCTTGCTTTTTAACGCTTTGCATTCATAAGCTGTAAACTTTTTGAGGAAATGTGTGTATAGTTCTAAGAACAGACTTTAATCTTTATCTATCATGATTATTTGCATATGGGGTTTGTTTAAAAAACCTCTTCGGTGAAGATTTATAACTGTAATGGATTTTTTCTGTCCATAATCATCACAATTTTATATTTTTTAACAGAGTTAAATGGGGATGAAAATCTTAAAGATATATAAACTCCCCTTCCAAAGCCCTTCCCTAAACTTTATCTTCTTCCATCATAATCATTTCTACTTTTGGTTTAATAATAGTTTATCACTGTATTTAGTAACGGTAAATCCATGCATTGAGAAGAGCTATATTTTACTTTTGACCTTGCAACAGAATTTTGTGGCCCTCAAAAAAGAGGGAAACATGAATTATTGCATGGGTTTACACCATTGAATTGCAGCGAAAAGCTTTGTTATACAGTTAAAAAAAACCACTATTTAAGGAAGTTTAATTGATTGGTTAAGCTTGGAAACTTTGTTCTTTCCTATCAGTTGTAAATTTATCGTTTTTAGGATAACTAGTGATAAATTTTATTGTATTCAATTTAAGTTTTGTTAAGCGATGATCTTTAAAATATTTATTTGTGTTTGGATTTTAAAATATTATAGCGGAGAGAATTGTCTTAATTTTTTATTTGTTTTATATTTATCTTAGTTTTGTCGTTAAGTGTAGTATCGTTTTGATTCATATTTTGATGGATTCTAGTTTACAAATTGATTAAAATCAACCTTTTCCCTATTCTTTCATACAATTCAATCCTATTGTTTGGTCCACACTTAAATTTATCTACTTACGTGCCCTAAAAATACAATTTTATCTCTAGGATACAATTGTAGAGGATATTCTGTTGGCAGTGCACCAGTGTCCCTCGCAGGGATTTGCGACATGGTTTAACAACCTCCTATGTCTTCTATAAGTCTAGTGGTTGTATTGGGCATTAACATGTCGATCTTTTGGTGCAACGACAACCCTAGCTTGTAACAAGTGGTATCAGAGCTTGGTCACAGGTTCAAATCATGCAGGCGCAATGAGTGACGTTGGGAGGGGGATTGTTGGCAATGCGTCAACGTCCCTCGCGGGGATTCGCGACATGGTTTAACAACCTCCTGTGTCTTTTATAAGTCTAGTGGTTGTATCGGGCATTAACAAGTCGATCTTTTGGTGCAACGACATCCCTAGCTTGTAACATATTCTAGGGTTTCAACTCCTTTCAAAATCTACATTTACCACTTAATAAAAAAACAACTACCAAATTTGTGTTATTTCAGGTGTTAACAAATGACAAATTTATGTGTTAATACGCGACTTGTAATGTCTTTCAAATGGTTTTGAAGAAAATTATAAGTTGAAAATCATAATGTGCATTTCAACCTCCAATTTTCTATACAAATCAAATTTAATGGTATCTATAAAACCTTATAGAATAATTTCCATTGTCATATTACATTTTATGCTTATGTTTAAGTAAGCGAATCAAGTATAAAGAATGATATAAGGCGAGTAATTTCTTTTACATGGATTGGACTCTACTTCTTCACAATTTCAACTAAATTTTTAGACAATGCACATTGAGATATAGTAGGTAAAATTTACCAAAAGAGTTATTGTCAATTGTCATTATTTTTGCCTCATAATCACCTGTAATTCAATTTAAACTTCTTAAATTACATCAAATGATGGAAAAGTAGTGAAATCTAGATCTCAATCATGATCGAAAGTGGTGTTGGAAACCCATTAAAAATTTGTGAAATTCATCTAAGGCTTGACTCATTTTGTAATCCTTTTCCAACATCTTTCCTTCTTGTGTCCATTTAATGTCCCTCATATGCTATGGAAGCCAAGTGTTCAATCAAAATCCTAAATGTTTGTGTGTTTTTAAGGGGCCTTGTGTTTCTCCAAGCTATAATATTTTGAGAAAAAATTAAATGTAAGGAGCATATCTTGGGGATCTAGGTTCTCCTAAGTCCCCAAACTTGTTAGAATGTGATGCCGGTGCTATCATTGTTATTTTCATTAATGGCTGTCATTGATTTCAACGAGTCCTATGCTTTGATGTGGATCGAATGTTTTGGTGATCCAGCAGACTATGCTTTGGATGATATATTGTAGAGATTTATCTTTAACCATGTCAGTGTTGGTCCCATTTATCTTGCAACATATTTTCATTCACTTGTTTGGGTCCAGTCCTATCTAGAAAGTGGTTATTGTGCTTCGGTTTAAGTATTTACATTGTAACGTATAAATCATATCTACTGGTTATGAAGATCTCGATGATGGTGTAGCGTGTTATTGTGAGTCAGGCGTGTTGTATTGAGTGAGGTGGTCCATGTTTCATTCCTTACCACTGCGGAAATGCTTCGGTGTGACCTATTTCAAATTGAATTAGGCCGACCTAGTTGTTGGCATGACATGGTACTAGTGAGCGATAGTTCTATTTATTATGACATGCTTGTATGTGAGTAATATGTGAGGTGAATGTGAATCTAACAAGAGAAGATCTATGTGTTAATGTATATGCGAGGTGGTGAAACCGATAGATGACTGTTACATCAAATTTGTATTGTTGATTATTGATGATAGTGATCTCAGTGGTGAATTCATTTTCATTTCTCGTATTATGGCAGTGAGATTATTTATACTAGCAGTGAGACTTTCTAATTTTTGGGTAGTTAGGCCAACCGACAGTGAGCCTTACCTAGAGTGAACAAACTGACAGTGAGCCCTTGTAAAAATAACCTTAACCAGTGTCACCCTAACCGATGTTCTTTTCATGAGAATTAGCTTCTCCATGGTTTTTCCCAACTTGGGTTTCCACATAAATTCTAGTGTTCATGGTGTTGATGTTTTGTGCTTTCATATTCATATCTATTATAAGTTTTTTATTATTTTAAGTATTCACCAGATTAGAAAAGGTTAAGGAAATTATTTGTGAATAACATATTCACCCCCCTCCCCTAATTTATTCATCATGTTCAACAATTAGTATCAAAGCTTTGGTTCCTTGGGGAAGAGCTTAACCACTTGAGGTAGATCCAGTGGCACACAAATTGTCTATCCCTATGTTTGACAGATCCAATTAGAGTTTCTGGAAAGTACAAATGAGATGATACATTATTTCAATTAGCTACACTACTTGGAAAGACGTGGAAATGAAATATGTTGCACCTCAGAATGACCCTACTACTCAAGATGAAATTTTAGCCTATGAAGAGAATGAGAAAGAAAGCTATGAAATTTTTAGTGCTTTGTCAAAAACTGAGTTGTCTAAAGTTATTTCATTGAATACTGTCTATGAAGTTTGGGAAAAATTAAAATAGATCTATGAAGGGAATGATAGAGTTAAGTTATCTAAGAAGCTAACAACTAAGCGTCAATATGAGAACCTGAGAATGGAAGAAGGTGAAAATATTACAAGTTAATTTCATAGGGTTGATAGTGTAGTGAATGAAATCAAGAATCAAGGAGGTACTATTACTGATGAAGATGTAATGCAGAAGATCTTGATGACCTTACTAGAGAGCTAAAGTGACAAGATCTTGGCTATTGAGGAATTTTATGATCTAAAGAATTTTAGTAGAGAACATCTATTTGGCACCCTAATCACGTTTGAATTGAGGAAATTTGGAAAAGATAAGAGCATATCTAAGACAACCTTTAAAGCTAATAAGACAGAGGAAGATCTGGATGTTGATGATTCAGATGAGATGAAGCAAAATTTGCAAGAAAGTTGAAGAAAGGTACTGACAAACACAAAGTTATGTTACCCCTTAAATGCTTTAAATGTGGAAAAATTGGTCATTTAGCAACTAGGAGGCTAACCAACATAAGTTTAAGAAGTTCAATAAGAATGCCTACTATGTTAATGAAGATGCTAGGATATAAAATGATGAATCAGATTAGGGAGACTATTTGTTTTTGGCAGAAAAATAAAAGCCCAGATTTGATATCTATAATTGTTGAATAGGTCGAATAACTAGGAGGGGGGATCAATTATTTACAAGAAATTTATTAAACTTTACTAAACCGGTAAATACTTAAACTAATCAAAAAATTATAACTAATAAAAATATGAAAGCACAAAAACCATCAACACAATGAACACTAGAATTTACGTGGAAACCCAAACTGGGAAAAAAAAATCTCATGAAAGTAAACATCGGTTAAGGTTATTTTTACAAGGGCCCACTAGTTTTCTCACTATTGTTTGGCCCACTATGGGTTGGGCTAACTACCCTGAAATAAGAAAGGCTAACTGTCAATACAAGTAGCCTCACTGCCAATACAAAATGATTTACTGACAAACTATGAACTGATAGAGTTGCATCTGCCTATGCATGGAACAATTTTAGTTGATAGCACAGTAGTTACTGACAACAAAAGATCTGATACAGATCTTTTACCATCATATACCAAACTTTTGTAACACAGTATGTAGAACCTTCTTTGATATCACATACCACTTCAATCAACTTGTTTCTTTTTACATATCGTTGCCATATATTCACATACTCCCACACATTCATTCACTTTATTTTTCTCACACACTCTATACATATGATAAAAAAAGGTTTCTTTGCTTATATATACATCCGATAAGATAATTACATATGTCGGCCAAGCAAAAAAACATGCCGGCTTCAATATAAAAGATATAATTAAAATTATGTTTAACACGCTACCACCGATCTTAAATATAGGTCATACATAAGAAATCTTCTTACCACATTACCACAAGACCTAAAGATAAGTGACCCTTAAGATATGCATGTTGCATAACACAATTACCAAAGATAGGTAATTTTTGGAACTGACAGAACACCACAACCATGACCATTTCTTGATCAATAAAAATTTTGAACCATTCGATAGATGAAACTTGTTGATGCAAGAGCATCTTAGGGAAGTTAGAAATCCTATGTCAACCAAAAATATGTTTGAGTTAAATTTTGATGCTCGGTGCTTGGTGGAAGGTGTCCTTTGCTTCACCAAATGGACTCGGTGACTGTTGGCATTGGTGATTTACTGAATGGGCTTGGTGGCTTTGTTAGTGCTCGATATCGACTTGGAGTCTCAGTTGATGGAGTTCACCACCTGGATGATGGAGTTTACTGACTAGCTTTTATGGATTGGGAAAACATTGGAGATTGCATCCACGTTTGGATGGGGTCATTTGGATTGTGCAGAGTTTCAAGGCATGATGCAGTGGATCTTGTGTGGACCTAAATCTAGATTGGTGTATTGTTCTATGTAGTTATTAATTGTTTGAGGCTGACTCGATCATTTACAAGTTTCCTCATGGATTGTAATGGATCGACTGATATTTAATATTGTTTGTAAATCTGATAAATTTTAAACTTGGACCGTTGACGGAGATTTCCATGCTAGGTGTATTCGTTGTAACTGTTTTTCAAATATTTAAAGCTTTTCTCAAGGTTTTCAAGTGGTGATCTGTGTCATCTTGCTGCAGAGAGTTTGATGGATTGATCTGATTTTTTGGGCCATGTTTTTACAGCTGTTGGATACAGTATGGAGGAAAGATTGGTGTTTCTAAAGATATTTATTACAAAGTTATCTATTTAGGGTTTCTGTTTAGCTTGTAAATCAGTATTTAATCCTTTGTCTTATCATGTTCTATTCTTTGCCATCAATGTGGAGTTGTTTTAGAGTTTTATAATATGGATTAGATTAGATTTTCAAGGACCTGAGCTTTCCTAAAAGGGGTAGTTGGCTTTTTTCAATCTGAAGGGCGAAAGTCTTCTAGGGTAATTAATGAGGGATCAAACATTCCATTCATTATTATTTTTGCAGGACATTGTTCTGCAGTTTCCCAAGATAATTGGCGGCTAAATCAGATTCTTCCCAACACAATGAATCAAAGGAATGTTCTGATTTGTATGACATAGCTACTTGGTTTTTGTGATGAATTAATGTCTTCTATCATGTAATACTTTAATAGTTTTATACCTAACCCTAATGGATCTGAAGCTTGTTGCAGTTCTTGTTTCTATAAAAGGACTTCCAGGATCATTTTGCAGGATGGGAATTTTATGCCACAAAAGATTCTAAAGCTCTGCATTTTTTGATTAAGGTGGTCTTTTGGCCCCGATTTCATATGTAATTGAAGTTTTCATATCAATATATGTATGTACTTCCTATTATTTGTGTGACTTGATTGAACAATTGTCTCTGTTCCAAGTTTTTATACTCATTTGGATTGGTTGTTAAGGACATTTTAGTCCATCACTTTGTAAGGCAGAGTGTCAAACTGTACTAAGGTTTCTTTCAAGGAAATAATTAAATCCTTAAGGTATTTTTAGTGAGTAGAGGATTGTAGCAGATTTGATAAGTATTTTTGCTTGTAAAGAGTGTGAATGGATTATGTAAGGCATAGTCTAATTCAGTGATCATTTACAAGATTTACATTTTATGTGTCTTTTTTATTGAAGGTCTTTACGTATTGAATTTATCCATGCCCATTGGATAAGGCACTGATATGATATGTTAGATTATGTGAATCCCATCAAATCTTGATACAAACTATTACCATTTTATTTTATGTTACATCTATTATGCCTGCCTGTTGAAGAACTACTAAATATTTAGGGTAGAAGTGAGGTACACCTACTTGAGCTTGTAGAGATCAAAGTGAAGGAGGATTTAATCCTCTTTAATTGGACTCATTTCTTGACATAATCAGAATTTGGGTTTCATAGAGTCAAGCACTACTTCTATATAGGATTCTGCAAGAAAAAGCTCCAACACCACCATCATCCCCACTACCCCTGGCTCGTCTAGAAGAGGATGTTCTCACTGTTCCACCACCTCCATCATCCCCACTATCATTATCACCTAGATCAACCATCGTAGGTACTACCTTATCTAGAGGAGTAACTCATGGAAAAGGATATTGTGAAAAATACTAAGAATAGTCATCTGTCATCTCAACATTGATCATGTTAGGCACATAATCCCACTGAACTGGAACTACCTGTTGGTACTCGTGTACAGTTGTATCATAATCCAGTCGAGGTCCCCATTGAGGCTCCTCATCCCTAGTCCTTGCATAGGCTACAACACCCTATGACATTGGCTGAACAATACCAAACTGACGAAGAACATGGGTGACCATGTATCACTCTATAATATGGGGAGTCGACCCAATAAAATATCTCTTGGTAAACACAAGAGACATCTCTTGAAGATAAATCCTCCACTCCTCACATCTAGGTAAGGCCTCCATATAATAATATTCATAACATCCAGTGACCATCGCTAGAATGAAAGATCAACCCATCATGGCTACACAATATGATCTTCCATACCTATACACACAGGGCTCTCCTTGGGCCCATGATCTATCAACTATTAGCTGTGTGACTGGGGTGTGCTCTCAAGCCCAGATCTATAAAGCACAAGACCAATGGACATCAATTGATCTTTTTGGTAGACAACCTGATGCATATCATGGTAAAAATGGGCTAACAGATATGTACCCCAAGCCATTCGATGAGGTCTCTGCAATAAGTCCTCTATTAATCTACTCCACCCAATTGGATATCCTTGGGCACTCTGGTCTGGCACTAGAAACCTATGAATCAATCCTACCAACATAGAAGGAAGAGTTGCATACTACGTCTTCATATGCTCCTAGGTAATTTATCAATCCACAATAAGAGGATCTTGAAATACACATTTGGCAGCCTCAACACAAGATTATTATGTCGAGTCATAGTATGCTAACTCCCTCATTATAGGTACCCAAAGAATCTGATGGACGCACTCAGGAGTAATAGTTATCTCACAATGGGTAGGTGAAAGGTGTTATGCTCTGAATGCCACCTCTCAATAAGTGCAGTCAATAGTCCCCTATTAATCCTATACTTGGGCATATCAAGAAGGTGACCAAAACCATAGTGATAGACCATACGATGATCCTCCTCTGATATGATTTTGACCAAATAAAATAATCGAGGGTACAACCCTCACATAAGAAGTATACCTCTATCAACCTAAAGAAACACAAGTAGGGCAGAGAATCAGTAAAATAGGGAAAGAGTTGACAATAAATGGGTAATACATACAAAATAGTAGCAAATAAAATTAAAAAAATAGTCAACTATAGAGAAATAAGAGGTCACTAGCTAAAAAAAATGCAAAATGACATTTCAAGATAGGAAACGACATTTTTGGAACCAAAAATGTTGTTATATCAAAAAAATGACATTTAAATTCTCGTAAATGGCATTTTATCCCTAAGAAGATGTATTATCTCCGTAGATGATGAAACAACTACCAGAAATGACTATTTACAGACTGCAAACAATGTTTTTTGGGAAACGAAGTCTTAATCACCGCAGACGATGGTTTTCTTACTACAAAAGATGAATTGATAAAACAACAAATGACCTTTAATAGATGGTAAATGACTTTTTAAAAGCCACAAATGACATTTTAAGACCGCAAATGATTCTTTATAGACCATAAATGACAAATTCCAAAACATGCTAGTTTTGAATTCAAACGGTATAGAAAAGCATTAAATGCAATAATAAATGCACGGTTATCAACTACATCCCACAGGAGGATAGTGGGTAGGTCGCTGATGTCACCTGGCAAGATCAAAATGGTGGGACTCCACAGGGATCGACATTTTTCTCTCACAACTCAAAATTTTGCAAAGTGAATAGTAAAAATGTAATTTTACCCTATTTAATCTTAATTTTAAGGTAATTAATTTCATTTAATTAACCTTTTTATCATGATTTAATTCCTTCTTAGCCATATCTTCGTCAAACGGAGCCCAATTTCAACCAAACAGAAAGAAGTTTCTCATCATCTCTCCTCATCATTGTCATTATTGGAATCAAAATTGAAGTATAACTCAGTTATTCCAGTAATTGATGGATATCTGATTTAATTAATGAAGTTACCTCATCAAGCAATTTTCTTTCAATTTTTATTCCAAGGGGGCATCATCAATCCAATTGGCCAAGTGATCACGTTATCAAAACAACTGGGGCATCATTAGATCTTCTACAAATCTTCTTCATCAATCAATCAACTTCAACATGCATCATATCAATTTGATGGTCCTAAATCAGTAAATCAATTGATCAAATCATGGAATGAGTAGTTTCATCAAGTTCCATATTAAAATTTCTCATTCTTATCAAAAATCTATGTTTCAAAATCACCAGGGGCATATCAATTTCATCGCACTGCATCAAATTAGTAATCTTCTTATCAAAACAACAAGAGATAATTGACTTCATCATACTTCATATCAAGTTAATTGTCTTGATCAAACTTTCGATGGTAATCAGTTTCATCGCTTCACATCAAACTGGTTATTTGTTCTTATCAATATCTATACTTTTAGAACCATTCAATGGTAATCGGTTTCATTGCTTTACATCAAGATTCTTATTCATTTTAGTGTTCTCAAAATATATCATAACATTAATCAGTTTCATCGAACCACATCAAACTGGTTACTTGTTTAATCTCTTAGGATCTTTCGATGATAATCACTTTCATCACTTCACATCAAACTGATTATTTGATCAGGTCTTTAGAATCTATCATCACGGTAATCAGTTTCATCGCATCACATCAAATTAGTTATTCATTATCATCTTCAATAATTGGGAAAGTAATCAATTTCATCGCATCACAACAACATGATTATTCTGATCATTTTTATCAAATGGTCTAGAATCTCTAGTATCTCGATCGATTTTTGTTCAATCAAGTTCAAAATTGATTTTCATCAAGAATAGTTTCATCGGGAATCATATCAAACTATTCAATCAATTGGAATCTTATTAAAATCAAACATTATTTGAATTAACACATTGATCCCACATCAATTCAAAGAGGGGAAAATGTAATCGCCTAAAATTAGTCTAGGCTAATCAGAGGCCTAGATATCAATTGAATTGTCTTAGGTCCTAATCAGGACATCAAATCCAGTCTCAATGTTAATTGTGTAATTGATAGATAGATTTAATTACATATTTCATCAAAAATAAAAAATCAAACATAAAAGCTAATGAACTACAACTGATTATATATTGAAGTCATTTTTTGATATTCAATCGAGTTGCAGAAGTGATGATAAACATTATCAGTTAATGTATTGTGATTGATGTCAACTTATTTGAGTGTTATTATGGTGGAGAATTTTTTTTATGTATTGAAGATTTGGAACAAACAATGTTTATGTTGTTAGAAAAATGAAGAGTTATGTATACATTGAGTGACAGTGCAAACCGAGTAAAACACAGTGTATACCGAGTGCCAATGTTAACCGAGAAAGGGATTGCCAACACAACTATTGATTAAGAAATTAATTCAAACCAAGGCTGACTAAATGTTGAGCTAGAAATTGATAATTTTGAGGTAACATATAAATTTTGTTATTTGATCAAACGGTTATAAAGATTCAAGGAAGATATAACAACAAAGATTGAAACGTATTTTTAACACAACTATCGAGGAAGGATCAAACAGGAAAATGAACGATGGAGATTAAGAAGCAATATTTGAAGGATGAAAATTAAATGATACATGATGTATATATAAGAGACAAGAGATTAATTTGTAAAATATACATGTACACAGATGCTGAAGCATACATGCAAATTTGATGCATCACTGATCAAACTAGTTAAAGACAGAACCGAGTATTTCTGCAGACATCATCGAGCAAAACAAAGGAAAGAGGATTACCAAGCATAACAAGTATGATATGAACTAAAGTGAAAAAATTGATCAGAGGTATTATGTACTTAGAATAGATCTGAATATCTGCAAATCAGATTTGTATTTGAATAAGATCATTTACTATATCGGTTTAACCATTGTTACAGATAAATCTCTTAACTGAGTGGGATAGTGAATCCTTATTAGAACATTCAGAGAATGTTAATTGTTTTCTTGTTGACCCCATAGTGAATGCATGGTCAAGAGAGAAATGGTAGTTTTAAATCCTCTAAAAAGGTCACATTTAACAGTGTGCATTGTAACCTTTAACATGGTTGGCTCTTCACCAAGCTCACTTCAGAAGAGTAAAAATATTTTGGGTTACCAATCCCAGGTGGGTTTTCCCTTAACATGGTTTCCACGTTAAACATCTATATGTCAATGTGTATGAATGTTTTGAATGGTTATTTTACTTTACACTTTATTTTATTGACCTAGATCGGTAATCACAGTATTAATTTACTGATACTCGGTAGACAACTTAATAGTAAATTTTGAAAACATAGTTTATATTTCACCGAGCAGAGTTTTATATGATTGAATTTGTTATACATCTGGAGGAATTTGGGACTGTAGGATAATTTTGTGAGGGCACTGAGTCTAACTGATTCAACCCCCCTCTCATTTATTCTAACAATTGGTATCAAAGCTATCGGTGCTTATCAGAGCAACAATGCTTATTAGTGCAGGAGTGCTTAGAAGAAAGTTTTCAAGGACTTGAGCTAAAGATCACAAGATGTATAAGATAGATGCATCTAAGATGAAAAAAGACAAATTCTAGACATGGAAAAGCAGAATGAGATTATACCTATCAGGAATTGCAAGCAACATTTAAGATTTTTTGGATAATGAATTCATTCTACCTACTGGATCTTTGACAGTAAATCAGTTGAAAGAAAAACATGAACATAACCTTATCATGGTGGAGATTGTCTCTTCACTTACTGATTCTGAATTTGAGGACATCAAGAATTGTAAAAGTTTCAAGAAGATGTGGGATCAAATTGCAATAGTTTATGACGGAGATGTAAATGTATTAAGAGCCAAAGCTGATAACCTTCGTAGAAAGTTTGATGACATGTGAATGAAGGAAGGAGAAAATATCACACAATACAATACCCGACTCAAAGAAGTTGTGAATGTTATTCAAGGATCTGGTGGAACCATTGATGAAGACACAATTGTGAGTAAGATTATTAGAACTCTATTGCCTATTTATTCTATAAGAGTCTCTGCAATACATGAAATGAGAGCAACACTTGGAAACAAAATTACTGTTGATAATCTTGTTGGAAGATTGATTTCTTTTGAGCTGAATAACTTTGATAACAATATTGTACCATCTATGGGATCCGCATTTATGTCTACTTTGAAAATTGGCAAATCTAGTAGCAAACACATTATCAAAAATAACAGTGATAGTGATAGTGATGACAAGGAACTTGATGAACTTGAAGCTTTAATGGTTAGAAGATTACATAGAGGTAAAGGAGGATATAAAGGTAAACTACCTTTCATATGCTTTAACTATAAAGAGATTGGTAATTTTTCTGCAAGATGCCCTAACAAAAAGAATGATGATAGAAATGATAGATCTAACGACAGAAAGGATGTCCAAGATTTTAGAACCAACTGACAGTATGACAAAAGAGATAAACGAGATTACAAGGATAAAGGTAAGAAAGCTTGTTACATTGGTGAAGATAATAACAACAGTGGATCTGACAGTAATGAAGATATTGAGATAGTGCTTGTAGGCTTAAAAGATGATTCAGATGAAGATGAAAGGTATGTAGAAACAACCCTTATCTCTAAAGTTAGCAAACTTGATATTTGGGTTATTGATAGTAGCTGTACACATCACATTACTGGTGATAAAGGAAAATTTGAATTTCTTGAACATTATGATGGAGGATCAGTTAGAATGGGAAATGATACACCATGTCAAGTAAAAGGAAAAGGTACTATTATGATGAACAATCAAATCAAATGTGAAAATGCTTATTGGGTAAAAGGACTTAACTACAATCTGTTGAGTGTTTCATAGTTGAACAACACAAGACATCGAGTTGCATTTGAGAACATAAAAGCAAGAATCTATGATGGAAAAGGAAAATTGATCGGTACTGCTGAACAATCAAGAGGTAACCTATTCTATCTTGACACATTTGAAACTACTTGTTTATTGGAAAATAATGAAGATACATGGTTATGGCATAAAAGACTTTGTCATGTAAATTTTGACAACATGGTTAAGATTAGTAGAAAAAAAAAAGTTAGAGGCTTACTGAGCTTAACTAAACCAGACCGTGTAATGTGAAAAAATTGTCAAATGGGTAAGATGTCAAAAACTAGTTTCAAGAGCAAGAATTTCTCATCTAATGACATTTTGGAGTTAGTTAATAAAGAATTATGTTGACCAATGAGAACACAACTATTTTGGGGATTGATACTTTATTTTATTTGTTGATGACTACTCTAGGATGATGACTATAATGTTTCTAAAATACAAATCTGAAGCATTTAAGATATTTAAGTGGTATAAGGAAAAAGTGGAAAAAGAAAATGGTAGAGATATGAAGTATTTGAGATCTGATAGAGGAGGTGAACTTATTTCTGATGCGTTCACTAAATTTTATAATGAGAATGGAATCAAAAGATAAGTTTCTGCACCGAGGACACCACAACAGAACAAGATTGTTGAAAGAAGGAATAGATCAATTGTTGATTGTGCTAGAACATTGATGATTGAAAATAAAGTTGCACAAACATATTGGAGAGAAGCAGTCAGCACAAAAATCTACACACTGAACCGAGTACAACTGAAGAAAGATTCAAATAGAACACCTTATGAGCTATGGTATGGTAATACTCCCAATGTGAGCTATTTTAGAATATTTGGAAGTAGGTGTTATATTTTGAAAGATGATCGAAATGGAAAATTTGATTCAAAAAGTGATGAAGGAATATTTCTTGGATATTCTACTAAGAGTAAAGCTTACAAATGTTTAAACAAGTCAACTAATAAAATCATTGAAAGTGCAAATGTGAAAGTTGATAAATTTGCTGAGATAAATGATGAAGATAGCATGAAAGAACTAGAGGAATACACTATATTTTTTACTGGGAAGAACCTGGCACTATACCGACGCAGATGCCTAACATTACCAGGCAACAAATTAATGTCATCGGGCAACAAATAGCACAAATTGAGAATCAGGAAAATGCTGAAATATAAGATCATGAACTAGAAGACAATGAAGATACTGAAGAAGATGATGAAGGACCAAGAAATGAACTTGTACTTGCTAAATATGTAAGAAGACACCATCCACAGGATCAAACCATTGGAGATAAAAGAGCAAGCATAATGAAAAAAATTAAGTTCAGAGATGACACTTGTTTAATTTGTGAATTTGAGCCTAAGAATGTCAAAGATGCATTAGAAAATGAAGAATGGTTTAGTGCCATGACTGAAGAAATTGAACAAATACAAAAAAAAAAGACATGGACATTAGTTCCTAGACCGAGTGATAAAAATATCATTGGCACCAAATGGATTTTTAGAAACAAATTGAATGAAGATGGGAATGTAATCAACAATAAAGCAAGATTAGTTTGCAAAGGGTATGCACACGAAGAAGGAATTGACTATGGAGAAACTATTACACCCATTGCTAGACTTGAAGGAGTAAGGATATTACTTGCATACACTGCATATAAATAATTCAAGGTATATCAAATAGATGTGAAATCCATATTTTTGAATGGAACACTTGAAGAGGAGGTATACATTGAACAACCTGAGGGATATGTTGATCCTGATCAAACACACATGGTATGTAAGTTACACAAAGCTTTATATGGACTGAAGCAAGCACCAAGAGCATGGTATCAAAGATTACATTATTATCTAATAAGTATTGGATTTATTAGAACAAGTGACAACAAAAAATTTTATTTAAAAGGAGGAAATGATGATAGACACTTATTGCTGAAATATTTGTTGATGATATCATATTTGGAGGTTATGATAACTTATGCACTTCATTTGTTGATGAAATGAGGAAATAATTTGAGATGTCGATGTTTGGCCAGATCAAATATTTTCTAGGATTGCAAATTACAACAAACTACAGGAATATACATTACTCAATAAAAATACATCAAGGAAGTACTGAAGACATTCAAAATGGAAGAATCAAAACCAGTCAAAACACCTATGGTGACAGGATGCAAACTGAAAAAAGAGGACAAGACACTTGAGGTAAATCAAACCTTGTATAGATCTATGATTGGTAAATTGATGTATATTGTACACATATGACCAGATATAGAACATGCAGTGAGAATAGTTGCAAGATTTTCTACCAACCCCAGAGAGTCACATATGACAATTGTTAAAAGAATTTTTAGATTTATGAAGAATACTAAGGATTATGGACTTTGGTATACAAGAGAAGGAAAATTTGAATTGAAAGTCTATACAGATGTTGATTGGGCTAGAAATATAGATGAAAAAAGGAGCACTACTGGTGGAGCATTCTTTACTGGAGAAAGACTAGTTACTTGGATTAGCAAGAAGTAATGATGCATATCACAGTCAACTGTAGAAGTAGAGTATGTTGTTGTTGCTGCAAATTTTTCTAACATAGCATGGATAAAACAATTATTGAAAGGAATGAATGAGGAGATCACCGAACTAGTGATGATTTATTGTGATAACACAAGTGCTATAAATATTTCAAAGAATCCAGTGATGCATGGAAAGACAAATCACATATCTATAAAGTATCACTACTTGAGGGAACAAGTACAAGACAAAAAAGTAATACTAGAATATATACAATCAAAGGAACAAATTGCAGACATATTCACAAAACCATTACCAAAGGAGACATTTGAGTACTTGAGAGGTAGACTAGGGGTTCGTCCCTTGTCTATTGGTAACTAAGAAGCTTAGGAGGTTGCATAAACCTAAATAAAATTAGAATATCAATCATGTTGATGCAAAGATGAACTAGACTGAAATAGAGATATCAGTACACTGAAAGGTACCTACTACACTGAATAACAAAGATATTTCATCTAGCTATTGAAGAGCTATATATTTCTTTTTGGCATTGTTGTCAAAGGGAGAGAAAGTCATGAAATATGAAGGGAGAGAGTTGATCACTAAAACATATCTATCCATCCAAGGGAGAAAAGAGAAAGGGAGAGACATATCTAATCTATAGAGAGATTCAAGAGCTAAAAAGACAAAATAGTAGGGAGAGTTTGCATAATGCATATTTTGTTTATACTGACATAGATTATATTCAAGCTAGGGAGAGCTACTGAATTGTTGTAGTTGTAGAAAAAAAGTTTGGTATTTGTTGTATGGCATGTTATATTGTATATTTCATATTTTATTTCCATTAATGCCAAAGGGAGAGATTGATGAACTACAACTGATTATATGTTTGAAGCCATTTGTTGATATTCAATCAAGTTGCAAAAGTGATGATCAACATTATTAGTTAATGTATAGTCATTGATGTCAACTTATTTGAGTGTTCTAATGATGGAGAACATTTGTTATGTATTGAAGATTTGGAACAAACAATGTGTTGGAAAGTGATTAATTTTTTGTGTCATGATTCAATTTTTGGTTGTCATTTATGGCAACACATTTGTCATATTTATTGATTGATCTGGAGTTAAGTTTTGGTGATTTTATTCAGGAATTGACTAAGTACAGAGCAAAAATACAAATGTATTTTGGGTATCAAAGATCAAGATCAACAAGTTAAGATGAGCGATCTTAGAGGGAGATACTATGGGGTATGTACGACCTACATCTAAGATCAATTTGATTTTGGTAAAGTTTACAAAGAGTAACAATGAAATGAAGACATGTGATAGCAACATAACATTGATACAAAGCAGTTGACCTGAAGCGATGATTTGGGGAGTATGACATGGACTCCTAGAAAGCTAAGATAGATTATTATTATTGATAATAAATATTTTGATTATGTAAGAGTGCCGACTATGTATTTTCTATTTACATTATTAATTATATTTTGCATTGGGAGCCGACTATGTAATATTTGGTTAAGAGAGCCGACTTGGTAAAGATAAATATATATATATATATATGTAAGATCTAAATTTGGAGGCTTTTTGAATGCCCTAGATCTCCTAAATAAGATTAATATAATGAAAGGATATCCTGTGTCCAAATTCAGGATATTACGTTTAATTATATTGATCACAAGGATGGAAAAGAGAATGTAAAGAATGATGTAATAAAATGCCTACCTCATGACATAGAAGATCTGGAAAAATGCATTGTTTGAGTTTTGTAGACTGTTTCTGGAGATGCTGACAGTTGATACTGAACCGGAACGCAGAGATGAACAAAACCCAGAAATATTTTTTTGTTCTGATTTCGTCTTATGAAAAAGGTCGACCCTGTACCACTTTTGCCAACTCGACCTGCTCAACTCTGAAAGTGTCCCTATTCACATAGTCTGAAAGAAATCCAAAAAGGGTATCTAGATCTGGCCTCAGATTCCCTATCTTGTACCTGCAAATATCTAAAAGGGGGTTTTGGGGTGGCTATATAGGGTTTTTCCTTAGTCAAACCCCCATTTTGGTGGTTTCCACCTCCACGAATAGCCGAGTATATAGAATGTATATTGTGTGTGTGTTGCTCTTTGGAAAGA
>MU228152.1:3435438-3459616 GCA_018584345.1 Thuja plicata | reverse complement strand
GAGATGCGAATGGTAGAGCAGAGGGTTGACAAACATCATTGAAGAGCTATGACTGGAACTATCTAAGCATTGAAGATGCTTGTTTTGTTAATTACTGAGAACACTTTGTAACATAAGTATATTTTAAGAGTTGTAAGCTCAGTTGGCCCGTAACAGGGTGTTGTATACCTTTAACATGGTTGTTATTCCTTTAAAAAGGAAATGTACTATGTAATATTCAGCTCCTAACAAGGCTAGGTCTCCTAACAGGGACATTATACTTTAGTGCATCCTTGTGGGTACCATCCCCACAGGGGTTTTCCCTTGGCCAGGGTTTCCTCGACAAAAAATAATGGTGTTATGAGTATTGTGTTATTTGTTTATGTTACTTTGATTTCAATATGCTTATGGTTTATTTTGAATTGGTTTAACATTTATTTTAAGTATTGTAATATTGATTCACACCCCTCTCAGATTAATTAATCCTAACAATTGGTATGAGATCTTTTGGCCCTTGGAGAGAAAGATTAACAGCTTAAGGGAGGTCAAAATGGATTAAGATAATTTGCAGGAGAACTTTGAAGTTGCACTTGAAGACCTTGATAAGGAAAAATAAGAAAATGATGACTTGAGATTCAAATTAAGGAGAAAAGATGGATTCATAAAGAAATTGAAAGAACAACTTGAACTTTCCAGAAATCAGAGACAAGATCTTGTGGTTTAGATAAAATTGAAGATATAATATTTTTCCATTAGTATATGCAAGGAAAAAAATTATCTACACCATTGGTTTACACTACACTGACAGACAGGGCACAACACTACCCGACACCAAGGTTACCGATACTACCAAGTACAAAGCATCCCAAAAAACAATATTCAGTGTTACCCAATGACAAAAAGGACAAAGGAACCCAATGAGTAACCAATAGTGCAACCCGACAAAATAGAAAAAAGAGCAACCCGACAGATGAAGGGAACCCGACGATTAGTTAAATGAAGGAACACCGACAAGCTTTTAGTTCAACCCGACGATCATGAACCAACAGTCAGTTACATCCCACAAAAAGTGGATCTGACTTTCCATGTCAGATAAACCACTAAATTTTTCTATATATCTTCTTGATTTGTTTTAAATCCATTATGTGCAGAGAAAGAAATGTAATTGTTATTGTTTTTATTAGTATAACTATTTTAAAACATGCAAACTAAAGATCAAGGTCAAGTTGTATACCTTGGATCTAGAGTTAACATTGTAATGCATGATTCTAGAATAGGTAAAATACTTGTCTAAATAGATGCTCAGTCTATTGTAAACATTTTGTTCAATGATGATTGTAGCCACTAAGAGCATCTAAGGATCAGACAAGAGAATTCATGCAGAAGGACAAAAAAGGATCAATTCAGTTTCAAGAACATAACACAGGCTACCAACGAGTAGGAAAAGGTATTAATCAATCACTATAGGTGATATTCATATTATGAGAGATTTAAAGGATCTGTGATCATAAATTATAGATTTCATAAAGTCAGGTCAAACATATTGTACTCATTCTAACAAGTGTAGTACACTTAAGAAATCCTTTCAAGGAAGGTGGACTTAACAGTCCTATTATAAATCTCTTAACCAAGTGCACACTTCATTAGTGTTGCTAAAAGCTCTTAACATATTAGATCCTAATAGGTCTCCACACTTTAATACTCCTAAAAAGGTAGATCATCAGAAGTGATCAATTGTAATCCTTTACCGGCTCCCTTCTATTCTGTAGATAGTAAAGTTTTGTGGGTGTCATCCCCACCGCAGTTTTTACTTCCTAACATGAGTTTTCTATGATATCATATCTTGTTTTATGTGTTTATTACTCTCATGAATGTTTCTATGAATGTTTCATATAATTAATTTTATGAATTAATACTGCATGCATAAGAAAGAATATCAGATATGGTCGGTAATACAGTAAATATTGTTTACTAGTGATGGAAGGAGAAAAGTGTTAAAAGTTTTAGAGGTACTGATTCACCCCTCCCCTCTTAGTACTACTTCCCATTAATCCCAAAAATTGGTATCAAAGCTAATTCTCTTCTTGGAAAGCTTAAAGGCTTAAGAGAAAAGATCATACAATGGAGAAGTAGAAACTTGATAAAAATATTGAGAATAAAAGGCTTGAAATACAGATGTTCTATGAACAGTATAAAGAAGCAAGAATCAAGATGAGAGAACTGTTGGATGAGAGAAAAGGTATGGAAACTCAGAGCAATGAAAAATATTATCAAGAAGAAGAGATTCTAGATTTCTTTGATTCTTCAGGATCAAATACAAGTAAAGCATCAGATACATCAAAAGAGAACATCACAAATCTAAAGGAGATCAATCAACATCTGACAGAGAAAATAAAGATGTTGTAAATCAGTCAAGAGACCTAGATGGTAAGAATGATTGATGTGATGAGTTCTGCTAGACATGTTGAAACAGAAAGAACACTAGCTATTGATGATAAAAGGAATATTATAGAGAAGCTACAAGAAAAGAAGTTAGAAATTCAAAGACATGCTGAGCATCACCATGCAATTACAAATCAAATTATTCTTATGAGTCAAGAAGAAAAGAGAATGAATATAGAACTCATTGAAAGAGTAAAGGATATCAGTAAACTAAGAGAAGAGAATGAAAAAATAAAGCATGAGGTTAGAGTTCAACAATAGCATAATGAAATTATCAGAAAGGCTGAAGAAAGCAATAAAAGAATGAATGATTTTCTTGAAGGACAACGAAGAGTCAACAGCAACAATGGTCTAGGCTTTATCAAAAATGGAGAATCATTAAATCAAGCCAATCCAAAGAATGTCTATGAAAATCCAAGACCAAGAAAGCTTACATGCAAACACTGTGGAAAGCAAGGCCACACATCAAATGTATGCAAAGGTAAAATGAAAGGTATTCCTAAATCTACATCTTCATTCATAGGATTTTGTTATAAATGTAACAAGAAAGGACATAAAGCATATGAATGTAAGTCTAAGATGGATCAACCAAAGAAGGAAACCTACATGGACAAATACTATCATACATGCAAAATGAATGGGAACACAAGCCTTGAATGCTGGAAAAAGAAAAGGCAAGTATGGAAGCCTAAAGGTCAAGAAACTCCCTATCAACCAAAGAGAATAGGTAATCAATATGTATGGGACTACATTACATGAACAAATTGTACAACATGTGGTAGATATGGTCACATTGCTACAAACTACATGAGAGCATGGACCAAAAGGTCTAGAGGCTAGACAAACCCCAGAATGGCATGCTTACACTGTCATAAAGTTGGTCATCTCAAGAAAGACTGTAGAGACCAATTGACAGAGATAAGCACATATCCCAATGGAAACACCATTGAAGATATCTGGAGGGATAAATAAAAAATGTGGAGAAAATATTCAAGCAATGATGAAGCTAGACCAAGCAATGCAAATGGTGACACCTCATCCAATGGATCCAATGTTATCACCACCCCCACTGGAGCTGAACAAGTAAGTATGGAACTGCACAACACCAAGTCATATTTTGCATCAGTTCCATTATACAAATTGATAGATAGTCAAAATATACATGAATAAAGATGCATATTATGTTACTTGTTACAATTCTGAGAAAACAACCCCATCAGTAAACACATACCAAAAATCATCGGTGAATATAAAGGATGAGTTGTTTACACTTACCAAGAATTTTTGGTCAACACATAAAATGGCTAAGTTTCCAATGTAACCTGACACCTATTAGTAAGGAAGAAAAGTTATAAAGTTTCCATGACAATGCACCGATATCCGTCGGTGAAAGAAGAAATCTTAACAACTATCCCGAGCATCATGTCGACACTGAGAATGTTATGTGAGATTCTTCCTGATGAACTCTGTCTTCATGACCCGATGAGTCATTGAGCATTTATGACAAACTTAGGGCAAAAGTCTATAAATACTCAATGGGAGAACTTCATTTCTCAAACATAATTTAAAGAGAAAAAGCAGAGAAAAACCAAAGTGATAAGAGATCAGATAACAGAGCAACCTCAACTCGATCCTATGCACTCCAAACAGATCATTCACAAGGTTCATGGATCGAAGTAAGTACTGAGTGCACTGAAGAACTCTGTCATTATTTCCAAGAAAGCCCTAAATTTGAAATACAATGGAAACCACTTCAAGAACCGCAAAGATTAAGAATGATAAGAAGAATGTGGTTAAGCTGATAAAGAACAAAAATTGTGTGGAACCTAAGTAGAAGATATGCCCAGAGATTGTGACGAAACCCGATGATTCTGGCGCATTTTCAAAAATTCCACCTAGGGTTTTGCTGATAGAGGATGTAAGGTCCTACATTCACTGCAAGATCACTGAAATAGGTGATATGGAGATAGACCAAGATTACAAGAAGATGTGTGATGCAGAAGGAAACCTAGCTTTTGCAAGTGAAGGGGATAACAAATGCACTATATTTCCTGAGGGTTTTCAAAATTGACTGGATTAGGTTAGTTTTGAGCAGAATGCACGATAAGAAGCTATGGTTGGATCAACCTAATCAAATCACTAAGGATGTGTTACATGCTTTAATTGGTTATCCAATAAATGACAAGCCTAAGACACATAAACATCCCCCCAGGACATAAGTTGAAAATCTCACAAAAGCTATGTGGGATAACAGAGGTCTCAAGGTAAACACCATCACCGACAAGGAAATGAGGTTTGGTGCATGTGTAATTGGTTACAAGATCTTCCAATAAATCATCCTTAACAGTATTGCATCAACAACACTAAACACAACTTAAAAGATAGTGACAAAGGGAATACAGATGGATCTATGTGAAATCCCGTTGAAAAAACTTGATGAGAATATGACAACAATCAAGTATTCAAAGACTAACACATGTAAGTTTGGTTCACTCATCATGCGTACATTCTTTTACTTTCAAGAATACTTCCCTTCAATAGGAAAAGTGAAATGAGATACTACAAAACTAGTCACACTGCAAATTAGTGAACTTATCAAGTCACTAGGTGACAATTTTGATTCAATAATGACTTCATACTACCTTGAATTCAAGGAAAAGATGATGGAAAGAGTAAGGATCCCTGAGCAATTGATTGAGAAACATAGGGATGAGATATGTTTTATGGTAGACACAAATTTCACTCACATAAAACTGGTTGTACCAAGTACAGACTGGTTAGCACCTCTTGACTATGAGATTAACATAAATCAAGCAACCAATGCAATTGATGCATTGATAAATGAGCCACTTGAAAACAAACAACCAAGGTTTGGTACATATGAAGAGGCCAGGTCCAAGATAAAAAGAAGCCTAGACATCAAGAATACTATCAACAAGAAGAACAAAATTGTAAAGAATATTAAGAAGTTTCTTAATGAGGAGGAAAAAGAATAAATAGAGGAAACTAAGGAACATGGTACCATCAGTGAAGAGAAACATGAGCAGAAATAAGATTCTGAGGCAACTAAGTTTGATACACCTCCACCTCCTACAAAGAAACAAAGAACAAGGAGCCAAAAAACAAAAGATACTACATCACTGAAGAAAGGTCAAGTGAGGACCTATAAGAGGAAGCAATAGATAGAGAAACAAACTATGAAGGAAACACCCAAAAAAATGAGGAAAATAATGGTCAGGACTAAAGCTGACATTGAAGATTCTAAAGAGGATGAGCCCGATGTAAGTAAGAAAAGTTTTCTTACTAGGACAATTGATGAAATTTATGAGTCAATTGCTACTACTGGTACCATGACTGATAGAAAGATTAGACAATGGGATAAAATTGAACCAGAAGACCAAAACAAGATACAAGATTCCATAATTAGGGAAATGGTCAAGTTTAAATATGTACCAGTAGAATTTATAAGCCAAATACCCAAAGCGCTGGGTAATATAATTTCACAACAATGGTCATATGCTCTACACACCGAAAAGGAAGCAAGGGAGAGGATACTTGTCACACTTATGCCTCCTGAATCAAAGATGGAAGAAATCAAGGAAATAATGAAGAAGCACTCAAGCAAATTTGTAGCTAAGATTAGAGCTTACAAAGTGCTAGAAGATAAGTTTATAGAGCTGGATAGTATGTCCGAGACAAAATGGAGACAAGTCTTAGATCTTCCTGTAGAGTCAACAAGTCATGAGAATCAATTACTTCTCACCGACACACCTCATGTAGAGGAGGAGAAAGGTAAGGCAAGTCCTCAACACATTGCTTTGGACAATGTAGATAATGTTGGGCCAATTGACTTAGACAAAGTCATGGATTATCTTGACATTCAAGACATCACTCAGTATGATTCAGATAAAGATCCTCAAAAAGAAGATGATGTAATTTTTATATATCTTAAGGATCAAATCAAGAAACAATAAATGGAGAACCAAGCAAATAAAGACATGGATGTTGCTGATGAAATATCGATGGACACATCAATAATTGACATCACAGGACTGGACCTGACTGATCAACTACAAAAAAATGAAGATGTCACTACTCAACAGGATCAAACTAATGCACATGACACAAATCAAGATGCAGCATAGGTGAACACTCAAGATAATATGCCAGTGCTAATAAAGGCCATAAATCTGCTAGAAGGTAATGCAAAATCTAATGAAGCAAATACTAGCATACCCGAGGACAAGGGTGATTCAAAGACAAAGGAAACAACTGATGCACCAAAGGATACAACTACAAAACAAGCTACAAATGATGATAAAAAAGACAAGTCTACTGATCAGGTTAAAGAGGAAGCACAAAAAGTAGAAGAGGACAAGCATAAAGAAAAGAGTGAAGAAGCAAAAATAGATGAACAAGAGAAGAAAATAGAAGAGAAATCTGCAGGAACACCCAAGGTTGATGGAGAGACATCTTCACCAAACTAATAGGTGAACCCCGAGTAGAAAACACAAGAAGCTTCATCTACAAAGCCTTCACTGAGTGCTTCAGAAAAGACAACTCAACTAGCAATGGTAGTTCATACATCTGCGTCCACTCAAATCTCAAGGAAGGAGAAGAGAAAGAATAAGAATCCAGTGACACTAGTTGAAATCATTGAGATTCCATTTTGTGATCCCAGGACATTGGATCCAACTAAATTGACAAAGTATGCATGACTTTGTTAAAGGAAAGCAATGCAGGACAAGTCGAGAAAAGCCACCAAGGAAGCTAAGGTACCAGAAGTTGCACAAGGAATACTTCAACAAATTATACCTGATGTAGATGTTGATCAAACAACCGCAATGCTTGATCAATTAGTGGTTCTCATAGATGAAATCACATCTCAGAACATAGATGCTAAGAAGGCTATGGAGGATAGACTTGAACAGAAGTATGAGTTCAAATTAGCTGAGAAGATAAGCCAAGAAGTGGCATTGAAAAAGGTAAAGCTTTCTAAACTGGTTAGCACAATAGATCCAATAATCTCAGAAGCTATTACATTGATACAAAATTTATGTACGCTAGATCAAATCACCAAGGATTATAATGACAAGATAGCACAAATAGATGTTGATCTTCAAACAAGTGCACAAAGTCTCACGATCAATGAAGAGGCAATCAAATTGCACAATGAGTAGCCTAAGAAAGCTCGAAAGCTGAGACAAGACATTCATATTGCATAATCAAAGTTCAGAGATGAGGTAAATGAGCTTCAAGCTCAACTCTTACCGACACTCTCATTACTACACAACCATATGAAAGAGGCAAGAGCACTAATTGCCACCCCATAAATGTTTGTCCTAGACAAAATTTATGATATGCATACCAAAATTCAACTAGAGCACATGGCACTAGAACACCTCAAAGAAAAATGGGAGAAATTGATGGAAGATATCAAGAACACCCATTCCCACATTCTTGACAATCTGTAAGTTGCACATTTTTGTCACAGTTTTGACAACTTATAAGTTGTACATTTTTGTCATGAGTATCAAATAGAGGGGGAAATGAAATGATATGTATAGTCAACAGTAAAAGGGGAAATGAAAGGAAGAAATGATTTGTACAGTCAGTCAGAATAAATAACATGGAATATATAAAACAAAGGCAAGTATACATGTACATATACTTATACTATACCGATGTATACAGTTAGGGGGAGTCATATAATGACAAGGATATATACATGGTGTACATACTAAACACTTTAATATAATGCACATATCAGTTTTTGATACTAATGTCAAAGGGGGAGATTGAAGACATAATATTTTGCCATTAGTATATGCAAGAAAAAACATGATCTACACCATTAGTTTACACTACACTGACGGACAGGGCACAACACTACCCGACGCTAAGGTTATCGATACTGCCAAGTACAAAGCATACTGACAAACACTATTCAGTGTTACTCGATGACAAAAAGGACAAAGGAACCTGACGAGTAACCAATAGTGCAACCCGAAGAAACAAAAAAAAGAGGAACTCGATAGATGAAGGGAGCCTGATGATTAGTTCAATGAAGGAACACTAACAGACTTTCAGTTCAACCCGACGACCAAGAACCGACAGTCAATTACATCCTGCAAAAAGTGGATCTTACTTTCCACCTCAGATAAAGCACTAAAGTTTTATATATAGCTTCTTGATTTGTTTTAAATCCATTATGTGTGGAGAAAGAAATGTAATTGTTATTTTTTTTATCAGTATAATTGTTTTAAAACATGCAAAGTAAAGATCAAGGTCAAGTTGTATACCTTGGATCTAGAGTTAACATTAAAATGCGTGATTCTAGAATAGGTCAAATACTTGTATAAATAGATGGTCAATCTATTTTGAACATGTTGTTTGATGATGATTGTAGCCACTAAGATCATCTAAGGATCAAATAAGAGAATTCGTGCAGAAGGATAGAAAGGATCAATTCAGTTTCAAGAATAGAACACAGGTTACCGACAAGAAGGAAAAGGAATTAATCAATCACTATAGGTGATATTTATATTATGAGAGCTTTAAAGGATCTGTGATCAGAAATTATAGATTTCATATAGTCAGGTCAAATATATTGTACTCATTCTAACAAGTGTAGTACACTTAAGAAATCCTTTCAAGGAAGGTGGACTTAACAGTCCTATTGTAAATCTCTTAACCGAGTGCACACTTCTTTAGTGTTGCTAAAATCTCTTAACAAAGTAGATCCTAATAGGTCCCCACACTTTAATACTCCTAATAGGGTAGATCATCAGAAGTGATCAATTGTAAGCCTTTATCAGCTCCCTTCCAGTCTGCAGATAGTGAAGTTTTGTGGGTGCCATCCCCACCATAGTTTTTACTTCCTAACAGGAGTTTTCTGCGATATCATATCTTGTGTTATGTGTTTATTACTCTCATGAATGTTTCTGTGAATGTTGCATATAATTAAGTTTATAAATTAATACTACATGCATAAGAAAGAATATCAGATATGGTCGGTAATACAATAAAGATTGTTTACTAATGATGAAAGGAGAAAAGTCTTAAAAGTTTTAGAGGTACTGATTCACCCCTCCCCTCTCAGTACTACTTCCCATTAATCCTAACAAAAAGAAGATTCAAACAATAATAATTCAAATCAAATGAAGCAAAATGAAGAGGATAATGACACTCTGAAGATTGAGAATGAAGCCATTGCAAAATAAATTGAATTGGAAAAGGATACTAAAAGCAAGATTGAAGAAGCTTTGAAAAATGAAAATATTTTGATGGAAAAAATGAAGAATGAGGCTAACCATTACAATAAAAAGTATCTAGAAATTGAGAAATACAATCAGATCATAAAAGGTGAATTTGTTGAGACAAAGAAACACATTGAGAAACTACACATGAGCAGTGACTTGATCAATGAATAAAGAGACAGACAGAAAACTAAAGGAGATATGACTGGTATTGGCTTCAATGAAGCTGAATGTTCCAAGAATCAAGAAGAGAAACCAAATGCGAAGATTGATGCAAAAAAACCTACTCTTGAAGAACCTAAAGAATAGATCAAACCTTTCAGAGGTAGACTGCAGAGGTAATGCCTCTTTTAAGACTTTTTCTGGTTATTGTTTTGACTATAATGCATATAGGCACAAGAAGGAAGAATGGAGGAAACTAAATCAATCTGGATATAGAAAAGATAATAGAGAACATACAGTAAAACCTACATGTTGCAGATGTAATAACATTGGACACATTGTGAAGTTTTTTAAGCTGCAAGTAAATCAGGATAGAAGACCTCCTATATGTTACAAATGCAATAATCCAGGCCATATAACAAAGTTTTGAAGGTATAACGAAGTAAACAAAAGAAGAGTGCCACCTCCTAGGAATACATAGAAGAATGACAATGATACTGGTAAGAGTGTTGCAGAATTGAAGAGTGATTTTTACAGTTGTTCCAAGAAAGAAGAAGATAAAAATAGTGGAAAGATTTGGAAGATCAAAGAGACAAGTGAGATATTGGTTCAGGGAGAGATAGTAGATGCTACTGGATCTTCGGCCGATGTTAACAAAGAAGAATTGACCTAATTAGTTGGGCAAGGCCTTAGGGGAGCATTGGATAAAGATATAAGAATGTATTCCACTCTTGATTTTGATGAGTAAGCTCTAGCGATCTTAGGTATGATATTGGCCGACATCATGGAACTTATATTTAAGAGAACAACATCCGACAATGTATATATTTTGATCATGATATTTATGACTAAATGGAAAACATTGGGTAATGTGAGCTTTAAATAACTTAACATTGTATAAAGCACCAAATGATTATCTATTTCCTAGCTATTTGACAAGCAATGAACTAAGGAAATCACAGAACAAAGAGATTCAGACTATCTAGCAATTACCTTGCGTGATCGATTGAAGCAAATACTTAGAATTCAGTGTGTGAAAGGTATTTACATCATCTACTTATACATAAACTATGGATGCACTTGTGATATTTGATGTTGTGGATAGACCTAGGTATAAATTCAAGAAACATCCTTTCAAATCCTGTGAAGAAGACCTTGAAGGAGCATTTTCCCAAACACCTCACGGTGTCTTGCATGTTGAAGACATTAGGGAATACATTCATTGCAAGTATAACATATTGGGTATCGATGTAATTTCTACTAAAATGGAATACATGACTGATAATAGCATTATGAGACATGAATTCAAATATTTTAATGAGTTAAATATTATAAAAATTTTGGATTTACACGAATTTAATGAATAAGAATGGTTTAAGATATTATTGAGCAGAGTACATGATCAGTTTTTTTGGATAGGTGAACCACCTATGAATATATCTAGTGAATTGATACATGAGATTACTAGATTGGACAATACCAGAATCATTCCTATGGTAGAGAAACATGTTAAGAAGAAAGTTGAAACCCTAACACTCTCAAAATGGGATAGGTGAGCTATGATAGTGAATGACATCTTTCAACAGGATGTGAGATTGATTACTATGTTACTTGCTTACAAATTCTACTATAGTAGTAGATGTAATTCTGTATCTGTTGGAGTCATTATGATGGCCTATAGAATGGTGAATGAAAATACAAAGTATAACCTATGCGAAGTGTTGGCACAATAGTTTTTAGAGAATGTGAAGTTGATAAAGAAAGACAAATCCAAAACCTTCAGATTTGGTTCACTTCTAATGCACATGTACATACACATTGAGCACAGATTTCTAGGAATCCACCCTAGTAGTTGGAGAAAAAGGGTACCTAATGGTATTCATATTTCACAAAGTTATCAAAGACAAAATAACACATGGGTTGATGGAGAATTTTTTGGAATGATTAAGATTATTCAGAGGCAGATGTTAGAAAGATATAGGATTCCTGAAGACTTAGTTGAAAAATGCAAGGATACAATTTGTTTCATGGTTGAAACCATTTGTGTATGCTTTGAGTCATTATTTCCAAGGAATAAATGGTGTTATCTTATGGGATATGAAGTGAGTTCAGAAATACTAACTATGCAGATCAAACATGTTCTGACATCTAAGGTAGATACATCTGAGAAGAGATGGGGTACTTATGAAGAAAAATCAGCTGAAGAGAGAGAAGAACATACCAGAGGCTTGAGAAAAATAAAAGTGGAGAACATCATTCATGAATTTGGAGTGAATGAAGGATTGATTAAGGAATATTTGAGGGATGTAAAGAGGAAATTGGCATAACGATCTTCTGGATTGACAAGTGCTAGTACTTTAGCCCTTCCACATCCTGAAGTTGTGATGACAAGTACTGCACCTACTACAATCATTAACATAGACACCCCTTCATCATCTTTGAAGACCTCATAGGCAGTAAAAATGGTTCCTAGAGTGAACAACAAATCCTCCAAATAGAAATCACCACCTAAAGAACAAATGACTGAGAGAGAAAAGAAGAAAGCTGAAAGTGATAGACAAGTATGGAAGCCTCAATTAAAAATGATTGAGAAGAGATCTATTGAGAAAGGAAAGCTGGTTAATGTTATACACTAAATTTTGCACCCTGTTAAGCGCTAGAGCGTAACAATCTAGTATAACATGGGAATCACTTCTAGGTTGTGGGACCCCTTCTAATTGAAGTGAAGCCTCTAGATTCTACGCCGGTTCCTCTTGGATAATCACCTAATCTACTTTTGAACATGAAAGTAAACATGGGAGGGAAAGAGCTAGAATGATAACTAAAGGAAAATGACTGAAAAAAGAAAACTAACCTACTAGGTGATACACCAAAGGTAACATGAACCACAATATAATGACCAAGAATTAACATGAAATCCCTGAATTATGACAAGTACAACTTCCTAGATAGGTTTGCAAAAATGTTTCATAGAGAGGTGTGAGATGAAACTATTGGAGGAAAGAAAAGATTTCACAGAAATAGCTTCAAAGAAGTAGACACATACTATGACCTGCAAACAGACATCCACTTTAGCAAATAGGTGCTAGGAATGAGATAAAATATCTAGGAATGAACAAAATTCACAAAACTATCCTTATCAAATCACCCGCAACATTACACAAAGACGTAGAAAAGAATAAAAACTTGAGATAATCCACAAATTTCTTCAGTAGTCAATCAATATATCATTATTCAGAAAGAATCCCAATCATATGAAAACTTGAGGGTAGGAAAAATACAAAGAAAATTCTTGCATAATCTTGGAAAACTAAGAATTACAGACTATGAAAAGTTGGAGAACAAAGAAAATTTCTCAGAAAAATCTTACATATCCCCCAAAAACTCTCTCTAGAAAAGAACTAAAAACAACTTATATAGAACCTCCCCTAGCACATAGGCTCGGGAGTCAATTCCTCAATCAATTAGGGTCAAATTAGGGTTCGCAATAGATTTCACATAAATAATGTCAAAACCCTAAGACTATCAAGTCTTCTCATTAATGCATTTAGGAAATATATCAGACAACCTGATGACCCTTTTACAATCAATCCCATCACCATAAATTTGAGTAGATAGATCACCTGATCCATCTACCCTGTCTGTAACTTGAAAAACATCACCACCACATTGAAATCCTTGAGATCATATTTGAATATTTGTTTATAAGGGTCATAGGTAGTGTGGATGTCTTTATCAACAACCCAGAAAAAGATTTAGTTTCTCATTTAAAACACAGTCATTGATCTTTATCTCTCTCTTTATTCTATCTTCGAGCTCAGATCTGGTCACAAACACATGGCACACTAGCACAATTCCTTGATTAATAGATGTCGAGAACTTCATCTTCAAGTATTTAATCCATCCACATGATATTATGGAACTTGCTCAATCTTTATTTTTCAGTTCTGACCTCAGTCCTAACTCAGCCTTGACTTATTTTTAACCTCAGGTTCCTGAAGTCCTTCCTACCTCCAAGTCGCTAGATAATTTGGTTAACCTTGATTTTGTTGCGAGATCACATGAGGACCACAAGATCAGACTTAAGATCAACAATTTGCACCAAGTCTCTGAACCATAGAATAATATTCCTTTTCTTTTCAAGATTACACGAGATCCACAAGATTAAAACATGATCAACGACCCATAAACAATGCAGAAACTCTGAGTTGATCCTTTCTTAACCACACCATAACTTTGATTTGTTTCAAGATCACGCAATCAAAGAAAAATTAAAGTCACATAATGATTTTCTAACCTGAGGGTTTACTCTGAGATTTAACACCATTCACATGACCTGACCTACATCGATGACCTATGTTTAATCTTAGAACAAATGTCTTAACCTTGATCTCATTCAGCGATCACGCGACTGTAGAAAAGCAACCAACTGAACTTAAACCTTGATTTTAATTGAAGATAACAAGATAGACTGAGCCGCTGTATCTCGAAGGGATTTGACTAACTCCAGTTTCATTGTGAGACTTCCCGCATAGCACATGATCACCATTAAGATCAGCGGTCCTCATGAAATCTCCAGATCAAAACAACATATTCCTTTCTCTTATGAGATCGCGTGACTAAGGTAATCTCAAAGTCGCTAGATAAATAAAAATATTCTATTTCCTTTGCGCGACTAGGAGATAAAATGGGAAGGGTTAAAGAACACATGGCTATAAGAAACTTAATTCAATTGGGAAAAGTAACGAAGAATTAGACCTGGCCACCAAGAACTTAGGGTTTATCTCGAATTCATAGGGTTTCTTGCATTTAGGGCTAAAATACATGAACTAGGGGTAAAACCAAACCTAGAAATATGCAGAGAATATGGAGAGAAGACCCTAGAATCATGAAAAAAAATGTACAAGATGGGATCTACCCTTGTGGGAGCCTCATTTTTTTCCAATTGTAACCAAATTACACATGATGTGAAATTTGGCTAACATTTTGGTGATTTCTGCTAAATGTCAGCCTGCTAGACAAATAAAACCAATGGCCTTACAAAATTCCATTGGGCATAGGAGTCTGCATCTGAGAACACAAAAACTTCTAGGAAAGAGGAGGAGGAACAACAAACAAAAATAGGAAAGGAGCTATACAAGTAGAAACAACTAATTATGCAAAGCAATTTTGGAAAGCTAGAAACTAACCTAAAAAGCAGAAGAGAAAGCAGGAAAACTTAATTACAAAGTTTGGCAAACCTTAAAATAGGGCTTGAGGTGAAGACCATTGAAAAAAATTGGAAAGGCTTCTCCTTCAAGAGTTGATAGCTGAAAATCATTATGTTCCTTGCACTCAGTGATCACACATGGACCTCCCTAGAAGGAGTCAAACTTGGTATGCCTGCCAGGCTTGGATCTGTACTCATACCATTTGAGGACTATATCCCCAATATTGTAACTCCTTGATTTGGCTCTCTTATCAAATATCCTCTTGGTTTTCATATGTTGGAACTCCATGGTCTGGATAGACTTGAGTCTAATTTCTTCTAACTCCATGAGATGAGCATGTCTTATTTGCAAAGGGTCTTCTTCTTCAAGGAGGATAAGTTGAGAAGCAAGGTCTAGAGCTAGTAACTCTATTAAAATGGATAATTTAACTTCTTTTCCATAGACTAGCATGTAAGGGGAGTTCCCAATAATATTCTTTGGGGTTACCCTATCTAACCATAAGGCAAACTTTAGTTTGGAGTGCCAATCTCTTTGGTTTTCTTGCAGAGTTCTTTTGATTATCCTGATCATATTCTTATTAGTAGACTATGCCAAACCATTACCCTGGGGGTAATAATTGGAACTATTATTCAGGTATATATCATTCCTAACTGCCCATCCAGTGACTCTTAGGCCTATGAAGGAAAGTGAATTATCTAATATAATAGAGTCTGGGGTCCCAAACCTATGAATTAAATTGTCATAAAAGATTAAGACATCACTCTCATTGGCTTCTTTTAATGCAATAGCCATAGTAATCAGTTAAAGTGATTATCCATTTATGGCCTGCACTAGATGTGGGGTTAATCATGCCTATGAAATCAATACCCCACTTCATGAAGGGTTGGTCTATCCTGATTGGTTGGAGGGGCGGAGCTACAAGTCTTTCTTTGCCTACAAACATAGCACACTTCATGTATTTCCTCACATGATCATGACTATCCTTAAAGATATATGGTCAATAGTATCCTTCCCTCATGATCTTAAAGGTAGTAGTCCTAGGAGAGAAATTACCTCCAGGAGGTCCATCATGAAATTCCTTTAGGATACCTGCCACTTGTTCTGAATCTATGCATCTCAATAGAATACCATTATGATCCTTTCTAAAAAGGACCTCATTAATCAACAAAAGGGGATATATTGCAATCTCTAATACCTTCTTTTGGTTGAATTCAAATTTACAGGGTACTCTCCCATCCTTAAAAAATGAACCATGTTAGGAAACCAACCTGTTGCCTTGGCATGTTCTTCTATTGGATGCACAACTAAGGATGCATTCATTTGCTACTTATTCTTTAGAGTTTCATCCTCTATCAATTTTTCACAAAGACCTTTCCCTCTAATTAACTTGGTAACTTGGATAACAACGTCATATTCCATGACTTTGGTGATCCAACCAGCTCTTTTCTCATTTAAGTCCTTAGAAAGTAGGAATTATTTTACACTTGGATGATTGAATTTCAATTGTACTTTACTGTGAGTTAATAGATATCTAAAATTTTTAAGGCTCTTTACAATAATAAGTATGTAGTTCTCTACAAAAGAGCATCTCTGTTCATACTCTACCAAACCTTTGCTAAAGAAATCAATACGCTGCTCCAATCCTTCTAAATTTTTATTAGTCAACATGGAAGATATGACATCAGAGCCCCCGTAAGCATACAAAAAAAAATCCTTGCTGAAGTTAGGATTTAAAAAAGAAAGATCCATTTTCAAAGCCTCTTTGATGGCTTGTAAATTAGCCCTCCCTTCTTTGCTCCAACTGAATACTACATTCTTCTTCAACATTGTTGTTAAAGGTTTCAATAAATCTACAATGTCAGAAAAAATGCCTAACAAAGTTAATCCTTCCTATGAAGGATTGAAGACTTTTCTTGTGAGGTGGTAGGGGTAACTCTAAAATAGATACAATCCTCTCAGGGTCTACTGTAATTCCCTTTTTGGATACAATATATCCCAATAGTTTCCTTTCATGGACTGCAAACACACATTTCTTGGGATTGAGGGAGATCCCAAAATCCCTACACCTTTCAAATATTTTCCTCAGATGTTTGATGTGGTCTATTGCATATTTAGAATAGACAGTGATATCATCTAAGTATACCAGTACAAACTTGTACATGAGGATTTTAAAGGCCATATCCATAGCCTTTTGAAAATTAGCACCTACATTTGACAAACCAAAAGGAATATTTTGATAAGCCATGGTTCCCCACTTGGTTGTAAATGTCATCCTATATTGATCCTCCTCATTAACTAGGATCTGATTATATCCTAAGTAGCCATCCAGTAATGAGAAGCATTCTGATCTGGAGACACACTATAGAATTTGCTCCATAGATGGCAATGGATGGCAATCTTTTAGGGATGCCCTGTTAAGGTCCCTAAAATCAACATAGCCTTAGTTCCCCATTCTTCTTCCTAACATGGAATAGATTGGACACCCAACTAGTATTCTTGATGGGGTAAATGATACCGCTCTCTATTAATTTGAGGACCTCCTTATGCATGAGTGGCTCAAGTTTGGGGTTGACAAGCCTTTGCTTCTGTCTAACTGGTTTGGCATTTGGTTCTAGCTCAATGGTATGTTGAGAAAGTGTTGGGTTAAAGCCTTTGAGGTCTTCATATTTATAGGAAAATAAATCACTAAATTCCTAGAATAATTGAGTGTAAGCCTACTTTTCTGACTCAGTGTTCACTTTTCCAAACTTTAATCTTTTACCTGGCTCAAGCTCTAGTTCAGTGCAATGCTCTTGTTGAAATACCAGGCCAAGTTTAATCTTCTTTGCTTGGTCATATTTGTTGAAGATAGATTCTAGGGTGACAAGACCTTTGGGTAACTTATTAGATTTGAGTTGCATCACTTGGTCACCATAGCTCTGCATCAACCTATCTTGATTATGCTCTGAAAGACATCTACTTCAAAAAAGAATTGCTGAATTTTCTCATCATTATCAAATACTTGCCAATTAACATTATTATCAAGAATGGAAGGTATGACAATTAATTTGATATGTTTCTGGTCCTTTTCTACTAAAATGTTATTAGGAATGTCATATTGGGATCCAATCGCAACCAATATATCTGCATTCTAATTCAGTTTTATAGGGATAGCAATAATGTTAAAAGCATGAAAATATTCTATAGCATCCCAAACCCGATGCTTGTAGGATTTCATTATATCATTCTTGGTCACAATTATCCCTCTTACTTGACTGGCCACTATCTCACTATCACCATATACTTTTAGGGCTTTGATACCTCTTTTCCTAGCCCACTCTAGTCCATTTACTAAGTTCTCATATTCAGTAGTGTTGCTAGTGCAAGAAAAATTGAATCTAAATGTTGTATAGTATTTCTCACCTTTTCGAGAGATCAACATAGCACCACCACTAGACCCATGTATTCTTCTAGAACCTTCAAAGAATAGCTCCCAAATTCCATTGATCTGTTCTTCTGATTTCTCACTGTCTCCTTTAAAAATATTTGGCTCTAAGAAACCATCCTCTTGTATCATATAATTTCCCAAACCAGCATCCCAAATAACATTGCCTTGGGCCTCTGAAGTCCTTTCTAATTCCAATTCATCTAGATAGATATCTGGGATACTTTCTATCTTAGTGTTTGTTTCTCTGATGATTGGAAAGTCATTATTATCAAGCGTAAGACAACTTTCATTGAGTACATTAGACACATAAGGTTCTATATGGTTAGTTGCTAATGACTCAGACTTAATAATGACCTTAGTTCCATACCTTGTATGGAAAAGCATGTGAGACCAGTCCGAATAAAGATAGACTCCTATCTTGGCTGTGAATTATCTTGATAGAAATATGGCAAAGAGAGTAGGGAGATCTATGATATAGATGTCAAGTAGGATAGAGAAATTGGGGCTTTCATGAAGGATCAATCTTGTATCCTTGGCCAGACCTATTTTGTTTACTGATGAACCATCAAGCTTTGTTACCTTATTTTTAAAAGGTTCATATTTAAGTCCCAATTGGTCAGCTACCTTCTTGGGCATGACTGAACTAGTAGCCCCACTATCCACCATACAATTATGTACTAGATAGTTTCCAATAATTAATGATACATAAAAGGGAGGTGATTTTAAGTTCCTACCTTGGATGGTATTTTCTTTGATGTTGCTACTTGGAACTTTCTTCTCTTGATTAGTATTGACTAGCACTGGCTTAGCTACATCTTTTATGAGTTGCTGAGGGATTGATTCTTCAAACAATGCTTTCTTCAATATTTCAGGTTTCCTTAGAATAGCTAAGGAGTCCCACATGGTCATAGTCACATTCATTTTCTTTATATTGTCCACAATATTGAAGGGGACTATTGAGTGCACTCTTTGGTGTGTTCTTACCACTGTGGGCCCTATCTCCTTAGGAGATTGACTCTCCTTGACTGGCATGGTGGGAGGATTTTTTAGTATGACAGGAGTAGATAGATGTCATGAATCTGCAGATGTAGTAGCCTTTCCTCCATCTTCTTCTTGCTCCATATCTTGGGCTCTTCTTTTAGATTGAGTATTGGCAGCAATTGAAGAATCATCATTTACTCCATTGAAGCCTTGCTCTTCCCAATTAAAGAGGGCAATCTCATTAGAATGTGCATCTTGCTGAGGAACTGACCCACTAGAAGAGGCCTTTGATTAGGTATGTGAGGTATTATATACCATTAGTGCTTGGTTCATCCACCCATTCGATCATTTATCCTGATTGTGAGGTTGATTGCAAGGAAAAAACCATTCATTATCTAAGGCCAGAGTGTTTTGACTTGGGACCAGCTCCCTGGTTGGATTTGCAAAGTTGAGGGGTGTGAGATTATAAGGTTGGAATGGCCTTTGTTTGAATTTTTTTCATTGGCCTTGGTAGTTCCCTTGATATTGTGGCCTATTCTATTGATAGGATTGTCCCTAATTTTGATATTGCTGGCTAGGACCTTGATTCTGCTGAAAAGGTGGTCTAGACTCTTGATTCTATTTTTTTTAAGTTTGTCAACTCTTTGGTTAGAGTTTGCAACAAGTTTTTCATCTCTTGTTGACCACTCTATAACAATCTATTTGTTTCTTGTTGATCACTTTTCATTGTTTGCATTTCTTGGGAAAAGCCTGCTCTTGATTCCTCGTTACTAGAACTAGCTTGAGGTGCTATGGCAGTGGGTATAGGGGTAATGGAGGAATTTTAGAGACATATTGGGCTGGATGTTAGGAAAAGTAGGCATGGGTGGCCTTGGGGATATCATACCTGCTTTAATTAGACAATTTTCATCTCTTACTGCTATGTCAAAAGCTTGAGGTAGTGAGGTACCTCCCATGGACTGAACCATGACAAAGATGTTGTTGTTAAAACTTTTCAAGAAGTATAGGAAAGCATGGTCAGCTAAAGGCCTTACAGAAATAGGAATCCTATTTCATGTCTTGAGAAATCTATTATTAAAGTCTGTCATATGCTCTTAAGGATCTCTCTTTATGGTTGTGAGTTTCTCAACCAGAGATAAATAATCTGATTTATCCTCAAAATATTTACTTAATGATTCCCCTAATCTATCCCATGAATCAATAGAACCAACAGTTAAATTTCTAAACCATTCAAGGCCTTACCTTTGAAAGAGGTTTCTAATATCTTGGTAGCCACGTCTTCTTCAATGATATGATGCACACTGAAAATAGTAGCCACATCTCTTATGTACTCACATGTCATTGTCTATCCTTTGACTGTGAAATCAGGTAGACTATTGAGTACTGTTAAAGGCACATCATGATGTTGAGAAAAATTTAGAGGACTCCCTTGATAGAAGGGTACAAAGGAAAACTTCCTTGCCATTACAGGGACTGTTATTTGTTGAAAAACAACCGTGTGAGTTGTATTTGAACTAAAGAGTGGAGCTGAATCTTCTTGTAACTCTCTAGTTAGATATATTCCTCTCCTTCTTGAATAGAAAAGAAACAGTCTCTCTTTTGAGGCATGTGGTGTAGACTATACTCTCCTTGTAGGGGATACTCTTTGAGATGATCTCCCTTTTCTTCTTGTTGGAGGCAACTACAAAAACTCAGAAGGCTTTGAACTCCTTGTTTATATCCTTCTCATAAACTTTAATAGGACTGGGTCTTCTTGTTCTTCACCAATGGATTCTCCATATATACTTGCAAGAGGAGCCTCTTTTAGGTCAGTACTATGCAATCAACATATCATAGATAACATAGTCTTGAAAAATGGACTTCCTTTTGTGGTCCCACCGGGCGTGCCAAAATTTTTATACACTAAATTTTGCACCGTGTTAAGCGCTAGAGCCTAAAAATGTAGTATAACATGGAAATCACTTCTAGGTTGTGGGACCTATGCTAACTAAAATGAAGCCTCCATATTCTAGGCTGGTTCCTCTTGGATAATCACCTAATCTACTTTTGAACATGAAGTAAAATTGGGAGGGAAAGGGATAGAACGATAACTAAAGGAAAATGACTAAAAAAAGAAAACTACCCTACTAGGTGATACACCAAAGGTAGCATGAATCACAATATAATGACCAATAATTAACATGAAATCCATGAATTATGACAAGTACAACTTCCTAGATAGGTTTGCAAAATTGTTTCATAGAGAGGTCCAAGATGAAACTATTGGAGGAAAGAAAAGATTTCACATAAATAGAGTCAAGGAAGTAGACACAGACTATGACCTGCAAACATACATCCAATTCAGCAAATAGGTACATGAATGAGACAAAATAGCTAGGAATGAAAAAAATTCACAAAAATATCCTTATCAAATCACCCGCAATAGTACACAAAGATGCAAAAAAGAAGGAAAACTTGAGATAATCCACAAATTTCTTCAATAGTCAATCAATATATCATTCTTTAGAAAGAATCCCAATCATATGAAAACCTGAGGGTAGGAAAAATACCACAAAAATTCTTGCATAAGCTTGGAAAACTAGGAATTACAAACTATAAAAAGTTGGAGGACAGAGAAAATGTCTCAGAAAACTCTTACATATCCCCCAAAAAATATCTCTAGAAAAGAACTGAAAACAACTTATATACAACCTCCCCTAGCATGCAGGCTCAGGATTCGATTCCTCAATCAATTATGGTTGAATTAGGGTTTGTAATAGATTTCACATAAACAATGTAGAAACCCTAAGACTATCAAGTCTTCTCATTAATGCATTTAGGAAATATCTCAGACAACCTGATCACCCTTTGAAAATCACTCCCATCACCATAAATTTGAGTAGACAGATCACCTGATCCATCTACCCTGTTTGTAACTTGAAAAACCTCACCACTACCATGAAATACCTGAGATTAGATTTGAATATTGGAATATCTATTTATAATGGTCATAGGTGGCATGGATGTCTGTATCAACGATCTAGAAAAATATTTGGTTTCCCCTTTAAAATCTAGCCATTGATCTTTATCTCTCTCTTTATTCTGTCTTCGAGCTTAGATCTGGTCACAGACATGTGGCATGTTGCCGCAATGCCTTGATTATTAGATTTCAAGCACTTTGTCTTCAAGTCTTTAAGCCATCCACATGATATTCTGGAACTTTCTCAGTCTTTATTTTTTTAGTTATGACCTCAGTCCTAACTCAGCCTTGACTTATTTTTAACCTTGGGTGCCTGAAGCTCTTCCTGCCTCTAAGTCACTAGATAATTTGGTTAACCTTGAGTTTGTTGTGAGATCACACAAGGATCATGAGATCAGACTTAAGATCAACGATCTATGCCAAGTCTCTGAACCATAGAAGAATATTCCTTTTCTTTACAAGATTACACGAGATCTACAAGATTAAAACATGATCAATGACCCATAAACAATGCAAAAACTCTGAGTTGATCCTGTCTTAACCCCACCATAACTCTGATTTGTTCTGAGATCACGCAATTGAAGAAAAACAAAAGTCGCAGGATGATTTGATAACCTGAGGGATTACTCTAAGATTTCACGCCATTCACAGGGTCTGATATGCATTGATGACCTATGTTTAATCTCAGAACAAATGTGTTAACCCTAATCTCATTCAGCGATCATGCAACTGTAGAAAAACAACCAACCGAACTTAAACCTTGAGTTTAATCAGAGATAAAAATATAGATTGAGTTGTTGTATCTCGACGAGATTTGACTTACTCCAATTTCATTGTGAGACTTCCCGCACAACACATGATCAACATTAAGATCAGCGGTCCTCATGAAATCTCCAGATCAAAAAAACATATTTCTTTCTCTTATGAGATCGTTCTACTAAGGTAATCTTGAAGTCGCTAGATAAATAAGAATATTTTTTTTCCTTTGCGTGACTAGGAGATAAACTAGGAAGGGTTAAAACACACATGGCTATAAGAAAATTAAGTCACTTGGGAAAAGTAAAGAAGAATTAGACTGGGCCACCAAGAACTTAGGGTTTATCTCAAATTCATAGGGTTTCTTGCATTTAGGGCTAAAATATATGAACCATGGGTAAAACCAAACCTAGAAATATGCAGAGAACATGGAGAGAAGACCCTAGAATCATGAATAGAAATGTACAAGCTGAGCTCTACCCTTCTAGAAGCCTCATTTTTCTCCACTTGTAACCAAATTACATAGGATGTGAAATTTGGGTAATAGTTACAATAGACAAATACTATGACATGTATGAGAAATCTGACAAACTTAAGATTGAATATATTGTAGTAAATCATTTACTTGTTTTCAAGAAAAATCTATTGGAGATTGAGGGAAGTGTACCTTACTACCTGAAGATTTGTATGGAAGATTGGAAATAAGAAAATAGTTAGCACATATTGAAGATGAGACTATTAGAAAATCAAGTGATTGATAAGATGTTGTGTGCATAAATGTTGTCACACTTCTATGAATCATTACATTCAAGGTTGCTCAAGAATGAGGCCTCAAATATCGATCCATAGCTCTCTAGTCATGGATGTGTAAAAAAGGTAAAATGAAGGCCCTTAGATTGACCTAGTTGTGTCTATTGCAAATACACCATGAAACGAGAGATTCAAATGCATAAAAATGAAATCTACTCTATATGATAACAATGCATATTAGTCTATGAAAGGA
>MU228152.1:3391736-3423490 GCA_018584345.1 Thuja plicata | reverse complement strand
CAGTTGGCCCCTAACAGGGTGTTGTATACCTTTAACAGGGTTGTTATTCCTTTAACAAGGAAATGTACTATGTAATATTCAGCTCCTAACAGGGCTAGGTCTCCTAACAGGGACATTATACTTTAGTTCATGCTTGTGGGTACCATCCCCTCTGGGGTTTTAACTTTCCCAAGGTTTCCTTGACAAAAAATAATGGTATTATGAGTACTGTGTTATTTTTTTATGTTCCTTTGATTTCAGTATGCTTATGGTTTATGTTGAATTGGTTTAAAGTTTATTTTAAGTGCTGTAATATTGATTCACCCCCCTTCTTAGTATTACTTAATCCTAACACAATGTTTATGTGGTCAGAAAAATGAAGAGTTGTGTATACACCGAGTGATAGTGCAAACTGAGTAAAACACAGTGTATACTGAGCGCCAATGTTAACCAAGCAAGGAATTTTTGACACAACTATTGATTAAGCAATTAATTCAAACCAAGGCCGACTAAATGTTGAGATGACAATTGATAATTTTGAGGTAATAGATAAAGTTTGTTATTTGATCAAATGGTTATGAAAATTCAAGGAAGATTGGATGACAAAGATTAAAACGTGTTTTTAACACAACTGCAGAGGAAGGATCAAGCAGGAAAATGAACGATGGAGATTAAGCGACAAGATTTGAAGGATGAAAATTAAATGATACATGATGTCTATATAAGAGACAAGAGATTAATTTGTAAAATATACATGTACACAGATGATGAAGCATACATGCGAATTTGATGCATGACTGATCAAACTGGTTAAAGATAGAACCGAGTATTTCTACAGACATCACCAAGCAAAACAGAGGAAAGAGGATTACCGAGAAGAATAAGTATGATATGAACTGAAGTGAAAAATTTGATCAGAGGTATTATGTACTTAGAATAGATCTGAATATCTACAAATATGAGTTGTATTTGAATCAAATCATCACTATATCAGTTTAACCATTGTTAAGATAAATATCTTAACCAAGTGGGATAGTGAATCCTTATTAGAACATTAAGAGAATCTTAATTATTTTCTTGTTGACCCCATAGTGAATGCATGGTCAATAAAGAGAACTGGTAGTTTTAAATCCTCTAACAAGGTCATATTTAACAGTGTGCATTGTAACCTTTAACAGGGTTGAATCTTCACCGAGCTCACTTCAGAAGAGTGAAAATATTTTGGGTTACTGGTCCCGGGTGGTTTTTCCCTTAACATGGTTTCCACATTAAAAATTTGTGTCAATGTGTATGAATGTTGTGGATAGTTATTTTAATTTACACTTTATTTTATTGACCTAGATCAGTATCACAATATTAATTTACTGATACTCGGTAGACAACTTAACAATAAGTTTTGAAATCATAGTTTATATTTCACCGAGCAGAGTTTTATATGATTGAATTTGTTATAGATCTGGAAGAATTTGGGACTGTAGGATAATTTTGTGAGGGAAATGAGTCTAACTGATTCACCCCCCGCCCCCCTCTCGGTTATTCCAACAAAAGCTTCATCATCCAAGAGGAGTGAATTAATTAATTGGGTGATCCCACAAAATTGTGTCCCACTTTTTGGCCAACTTTGACACTGAAACAAATATTTTAAAAAAAAAACTTCACTTTCGGACACCTATTTCTACAAAACCATTAAGAATTTGAAGACAATGTAAACTAGTGACTTTTACAATTTTGTTTGTATTTTCTAAATATATTTTTTTAAATTTTTTTTGGAATTGATTTGTATCCATTTTTCCTTCTTCAAAATTTTGTTTGTTTAAAAATCAGCATTTTTCAGGAGTGACACTCACTTTGATCAACATAAATTTTTTTATAAAATTGATAACAATATAATTATTTTTAAGTTTGGTTTGTAACACAAATATATATAGAATCCAATTGGTTTCATTCAGTTTGGTGGAATATTTTATAGTTTATTGAGTTATGAAGTGACACTAACTGTAATTTGGACATAGGTTCATTTGGATCGCTCTAACTTGATATGTATATATCGACATTCATTTTTATTTTTTTGATAGAAAGGTAACATAAATACCTATTTCCTAGATATTTTTCATTTTTTTTTTCCTAATTTACTATTTTTCCAAAAACGTCAAACAAAGAAGTTGCTAAATGGTCAGAAAAGTTGTGTTTAGTGAAACTTAAAAAACAAAGTCATAAAAAACCCAATATATATAAAAATCAAAATCATTGGAAAGATTTCTCTGAGTACTATTATCTTGTATTTGGGTTTTTCAAATGAATTCATTTTATCCTACAAAAATTTAATGTCAAAGTGATTTTTTGACAACATTTTGATGGGTGCAAAGGAGACTCGATTACAGGTGTAAGTGAGGAGTAGAAAGATTATACCAAAGAGAGTTTGATCCAAGAGGATTTTATCTAACTATTTTCAATTTGCCCCTTCAAATGGGACTTCTCAAGGCTTAAATCATCATATTTTCTTAAAAATGTGTAATTTCAACAAAAATTGGGACATTCAAAAAAGTGGGACACACTATTGTGGGACCACCCCATTAATTAATCCTATCCTAATTAATTAAATCAAACTCAAAAATACCTTGGTTATAGTTATTAATTAAGTGAATTAAATAAATGTCCTATTATCCACTCAAGCACAAAAGGAAAAATGACTTGGCTCAAGCAAATAGGATCAAAGCAACATGGATCACTCAAGGTTCAATCTCAAACATCCCTCAAGGATGAATCTAACCATTAAATTCAAATTTGAATTTTCCCTCCAAAAGGAAATCTATAAAACTCATCTCAATCAAGGAATTTGCATATCTAGATCATTTATTGCATATACATAATGCTAATTTCATTTCTAAGCTAGTTCATTCTAGGAGTATAACTGAGATCATTTTAGCTTGTGAAACATCATAATTAGATGCATTTGACCATTTTTTATTGAATCTTCCATAATAGGATTTTCTATTCAATATGAATTAGTGCTAATCTGAGAGCATTTTATGTAATTCAATTGGATCTTCTTGTGTAGGAAGCAATAGGATGATTTTAGTGGTTTAATTGCTTGAATTTGGTTAAATTTGATGCTAACCTACTAATGTAATGTCTTATTGAGTGTTGTGTGGAAGATTTGTAGATATATAATAAAAACACATCACAAATAGCTACTAGATTCTAATTTTGTAATTCAGCCTCACAAATAATCACATTTGGTTAGAACATTCATGGACACCCATCCAAAGAAGACAACCCATGAAGTTTATTGACACCAACCCCTAATCAAAGCACCCACTCTAAATTAATGAATACACTAAAATATTTAATACAATGTAAGTACCTTATTACAAATTTTGTTTTGTAACTCTCTTCCCTTTGACTGAGCTTCAACACAAGATCATACTCTTAGTCTTTTCTTTAACACAAACTTCTCCTTTCATTTCCCTTGCAGGTGCTAGATTTTCTATTCATTTTATACGTGTTTCCATAGAAAGTCTTTTATGCTTTTCTCTTTGTTGCTACACAAATTTTTCTTCTTATTTATTTGTCCTATTATCCTCTTCAACTATGTTGCCTTTCTCTTTTCATACATATACAATCCCCTTTTTGTTATTCTTCACCTCTCAATCATTTGCAGAAAACACTCTATTTTCCTCTCTTTTAAGATGTTACAGAGACATTATAACATCCTTTGTAATTAACCCTTCTGGTATACATATTCACTCGGCTATTGGTAATTCTCTTTTACTCTCCTTTCTTATAATGTTGCAGGAGCTTCATCTTATACTGCCACTATGATTTATTTCCCATATAATTTCAGACCTCTTCTAGTTTTTTTGCATTCTCATTCAACTTCAGCTCATACCTCTCTTCACACCCATCTTCAAATACTTCATCTTCTTCATATATATGTAGCAACAAAAACATTACACTTTTTCATACAATTTCTACACTCTCAGTCTTCACTACTTCACACGCATTAATTTCATCCATACAAATCTACGCTCCATTTGAATGTATGCCCAGTCTATACTTTTTCAGTTGCATGCTTACACTTTACACACACTACACTACATTCCTTCCATGATAGACTGAACTTTTAATTACATTTTTTCAGAAGTAGGCATACCCATGAGTTCTTTTCTATCATGTTTTATATTCTATCAAAAAATCATATAGCTTGATTGTTGTTCTTTCTTTTTCCGTAATGCATATCTCATCTTTTTAGGCATATCTCATCTTTTTAGGCATATCCATGCATGTACCTATCTATAATATTTCCATTTCATCGAGTATATAGATACTCTACTAATTCACGATTGCCCAGACCATTTTAAAAATAGATTATGTCCTAGATTAAGACATTCGAAACCCCCAACTCAAAAAATGACTTTTCTCATATATATATTATTATCTCCTTCATCGACCCACACATTTGATTTAAAATCAAAATCATCAAGGACATTCAAATTTGCACACCAATCAACTTTCACTAGGCATCCAGTTAGATTTACCTCATAAATCCTTGAGGTACTTGGTTGCCAACATTCAAATTTGCACACCAATCAAATTTCACTAGGCATCCAGTTAGATTTACCTCTCATCAATCCTTGACGTACTTGGTTGCCAACATTTACTACATCATTTTATCTATTTTCATATAGATTAGGTCTACAAATTTTTTTTTGTGAATTATTCTTGGTTTTCTTTATTCTTCACATTTTGATTCGACTTCTTTTCATACATTGGACTGACCTTTATCGAACCCCAAGTCGATTTTATTATACAAGAAAATAAATTTCATCTTTCATTGCAATTTGTCCTCATTATCTGCCCAATCTAATTAAGTCGATAGGCTTTCCCTCCGGATTGAACTCATACCGTACACTTCCTTTATTGTCTCACACTCAAAACCTGTCTCACGCATGCAAACAACTGGTTTTTTTTTCTCACACACAAAGTAACGAAAAAGGACTGTGGGGGATTGAAGATACTTTGGAACATCGAACTTGAAATTCTGAGTTCCTACCAGAGTCTAATATCTGTAGAAACTACAAAGACCATGTTAGGTTCCTTCGAGAACTTGAAACAAACTGTAAGGGGGAACAAGATTGGGCACTTGTGTCCATAGAACTTGTGCTTAGCAAAACTACCCATCTAGGGAGGAGAGGAGAAAATGCATAAAATAAAGTAGGAGAAATTAAGATGAAACCAATCCAAATCCAAGCCAAGAAATGGGGGATGCGGAGATAATGAACTATCAGTTGGGATTTTGTTTCCAACAGTAATGCTATGCGAGAGACTCTTAATAACCAGCGCATCCCATTACTATAACTATAACTATTCTTAAATAGTGATACTTCTTAGTGGCATTTGAAGGGAGAGCCACAAATGTCTCTTCACTTGTATAGGAGGAAAGACTACAATATTAGTGTGGCTGCTTCCTTCAACTTACTATACACTGAGAGCCAAAAAATCATTAGCTTTCATCGAAATTATTCGTTCCATACTCATTGTACTGGCAATCCGTTAATTTCTTACCTAGCATTTAGGAAACCTGGCTGAATGCAGCTCTATAAGTGGGACTCATGCAAAGTTTCTTTTAAGATTTTATTTAAATATAGAACTTAAAAAAAAAACTATCCTACAGATTTATTTTAAGAATGAATTAATAATATTAATGGTAGCCTTGAACTTTGAAGTTTCCTGTGTGTGAATGGCGTACCACTGTTCTATTCTTCGGAAAAAATAAATTATATATATTATTCATATTTGAAAATTTAGAGTGGACTTTTTAAATGCATTGTATGAGTTTTTAAAACAGGTTTCACAAATCTTCTTTATATATATAAATTTTAATTTGTTGAAATTTTTTATTGCTCCATACTCATTCTGTGCTCTATGTTTTGAAATTAATTAACTATATAGTTCCATGGACTATATTGTAAACTAAACTACTTTATATAATGATTATATAATTCAATTAATTGACTTGTCTATAATTCAATTATAAATTATAAATAGACTTTATTTATAATTAAATTATAAATGAATTTATGTATATAATGTCTATGTATATAATGCATTAGTTCACTATATGCATATAATGCATTAGTTTACTATATGTATTTTAAAAACTAATTATATTGTATTCATTATAATAGATACTTTTATTGACCTCTCTATATATATATATATATATATATATATATATATATATATAACATATTTGCATCCACATTGTTAAATCTTTGACACACACAAGATTGGCATATTGGATTTTGACATTTCCTTTTTTTTTTTTCAATTGGCCTAGCCACTTACTCTGGGCAAATTTGGACTATGAGCTTTCTTTAAATGGTAGTTATTATAGCTTTACAAATTAAATTTTTTACAATATATTTTTGGCACAACTAAGTGGGCAACTAATAAATGTAAGTAAGGGGAGAAAAGAAGTGAACAAATTAAAAGACTAAGTAGTAGCTAGCAAATCAATTAGAGCTTATGAGAGTAAGTAGATAGACAATTCTTCAATTTGTAATCAGCATATTTTTTTACCTTGAAAGTAAATCATTTAGAGTGTTGTGTGTACACACATTTTCATGAGCGAAGAAGAATATTTTAGTTGTAATATCTTTGTTCCATACAAAGAGTTACAAGTAGATAAAATCACAGCTATTTCATACTTTTCTTTATATTACCATTTATCTAAAATGAATACGATCATAACTTTATAATAGAACAACAATCTAAAAAGTTAAATCTTACTCAAACAAGTAAACTATAAAATAAGTATAAATATTTTAATCAAATATATTATGATTATAATAATAATTAAATATATTTATAAACATAATTTACTCTATATAAATATTATAATAAATTTAATCTTACATTTAATTCTTAAATATAATTATTAAAGAAATATAAATAACTTTTAATTATTTGTATCTTTAATCTTAATTTTAATTCTAATTAATTTTTATTATAATCAAAATTTAAAACAAAAATAACGAAAACATAAAACAAAAATCTTTCCAATAAATAAATATACATAAAATTATATCATATCGTTTTTACCATGCATTAAATTTTGTGGTTCATTTTTTATTTTTATGACATATTTCTTACCACTGCAATTTCCTGCTACTCCATTAAATTTGAAAGAGATTAATACGCAACATAGAATATTCAAACTCTAATGAGGACATCAGTGGAACCATCTAAGAATGTTTTTTTTGATTGGGTGAATACTTGATTTGAGATTTTGAGTTTTGTGTTGTGCTTCTTCAGGGCCTTGCAAATCTATTACTCTTCTCAAAGTTATGGTCTTGAGGCCATATTACAAAACCAGAACCTTGAAGTAACTATTTAGGGCGAAGTTGAATACGATTTAGCTGAGCTAGGATAATGATTAGTATTTTTTGTGTTCATATTTAATTTTTTTGATTGCCACTTCAAAGTCTAAATTTTGAAAGAACATGAATTTATAAAAAAAATCCTAACCTAAAATGACAACGTACATCAATTTAGTTCATTCAATAAAAAAACATCTCTCAACTATTCAAAAATCTTTTTAATTCCTATAATATTGCAAAATTAGTAATAGAAAATTCTATAAGCAAAACACCATATATTTTGTCAAAATAAATAAACGGGTTTCATTTTAAAGAAATTCTACATTAGTAGATTGTAATGCATAATCAGAAGAGCCATGTCTTATTAGTATCTATCCAACAACAAGCCACCAAAAAAGCTATTAGAAGGGGTAATGAGGATTGCTAGGCTAATATTCTATCTTACGATTGACTTCATTTACATATGTGAACATAAAATCCACTCGAACAATATGGAGCTTCTTCATTATCTAAGTACTATTATCATTTGGATAATGAAGAAATCCGTTATAAGCTTATCAATTTTTGTTTCCTTGAATTCACCAAACCATAATTATTGATTTTGTTATGGTTCTCTACTAATTCTATTAATGGAGTCCTTTGTTTTTGACAAATCACAAACAAGACGAGAAAACCCTTGAATTGAAAACTTAAGTTTCTTCATAGTTTACTTAGATTTGTTTGTGATAATTGTAGCATATATGTAGTAAGTTCGTCCGCTATTGCACCAAGAGGAGGTCAATATTGTCAGTGAGACCATGACTGGTGTCAAAATACTTTCATATATCATGGCTGCCAAAAATATGTTGGCAAGTTGACACTCAGGGTTTATATGACTAGTTTTGTGTTTTCATTATGGCAACAAAGTCATATGAAGTTTTGACAAGTAAGTTCACAAACTTTGAAGATCAAAATTTGGCTAAGTACAGAAAACAGAATAGAACAGAGATATACAATTGATCAGAGCACCAGTGCGTGTGTGTACGATCGAGATAGAATATGTGCCTTTATAATTAAGATTTATGATATGTTATTAAGATTAGTCTATACACGCATGGTAAGATATGATAATACAGAGAAGTTACAGCAAGTTCAAGTGCCACTAGCAGTTCAAAAAATAGAGCATGAAGCCGACTTCAGATTTTGATTAGTGTATAATATTTTATTTTGTAATGGTCATGCACCTATTGTAATATGTTTGTAATTGTGTCTTTAACACTCATGTAAACACGCTTAAGCCAATTCATTTGGAAGCGTTGTGTATGTTGATTTTGGGCTGACTAAGGTCTTGTTTTTGGTCGCGTCTATTCAGGCATGGATATATACTTAACATGCACTTTTGTATTAAATGCAAGAGTGGAAGATATGCAGAAAAGATATCAAGAAGAACAGAATAAACAAATTAGTATGAGATATAGATCTTTAAGATATTAGAGCATCAATGCATAAATGGAACTGATCAGACAACAGTGTCATAACAGCAGTTCATCTTTTGATATAGTGTATATCTGTTATCTGAAGGTTGCAACCTTCATCCTATTGGGTAGTGAGCTCTCGCAGTGAGCCATTCACCTTTAACAAGGTTTTGTAAAGACTCCTAACATGGTCATTGTACTTGCATTGTAAAGACTGCTCCTAACAGGGCAAAGTAACTCTAACAAGTTCATAAGACTAGTACAATCATTTGTGGGTACTAATTCCCACCGGGGTTTTCCTTTGATCATGGTTTCCCCGTAAACATATCTTGTGTTATGTGTCATTGTGTTATGCTTCATTTGTTATCTATTTGATTTAAGTTTCAAGTTGCTGAAATACATATAATTGACAAACACTAATTCACCCCCCCTCTTAGTGTTTCTAACAACAGGTATCAGAGCTCTGGTCCTCTGAAAGAAAGTTTAACCACTTGAGGAGATCATGGATTCAACAGAAGTGAAACATCTGAAAAAGAATCTTGAAGCAGCCCTTGATGATCTTGATAGATCTGAAAAAGAAAATGAAGAACTAAAACTAAAAGTTGATGGCTCCCAAATGCTTCTCAAAAAACTAAGAAAATATTTGAAAGATTTCTCTACGAATCATTTGGGAAAAATGGTCAAAAAGATTAATGAAGAAAACATGTCTCTGAAGGACAAGATTGAAGATCTAAATGAACAACTAACAGATATCCTAACAACTATTGAAGAAAATACCAAAGAAATTAAACAATTAGATGAAGAACTTATGCAAGCAAATATGAAGATCTTGGAGTTGGACAACATCAAGAAAAAGATAGAATCTGAATTGACATAAGCAGAGAATCATATTGAAAAACTACACACAAGTTCTGATCTAATTCAATCACAACTCTATGCACAAAATTTAAGAGGAGATACTACTGGTGTTGGATATAGTGTAGCACAAAGTGAAACCAATACAATACAAGAAAGTAAGAAAGTATAAGAAAAATCTACAGAAGTAAAGGCTACTGAGAATCTTGCAAAAACTAGAGAAGAATCATCTAAAGATGAACACAAGATAGTTAACCGAACCTGTTATGCCTGTAACAAACATGAACATTTGGAAAGAGATTGTAAAGAGGTAAGAACCTTCAATGGCTATTTTTATTCTTGTAATAAATTTGGTCATAGCGCTATACATTGCAAAACTTGTCAGAGAAATCAATCACAACAGAACCAAAGAAATCTGACTCAATACAATCAGAGAAATCAACCTCAGAGAAACTATCAGAACATTACATGTCAGATATGTAATTATAATGGACACATATCCAATCAGTACATCATGATAAACAATATCAATAGGCCTCCAATCATTTGTCACTCATGTAAAAAAGCTAGACATATTTCAAGGTTTTGCAAATCCAAAACAACAAGACAAGAAAAGACTAAAGGATCACTATTTGAAGAATCTGGAGAAGTCAAGTTTGTAAAAGCTATAGAAGATTTAGGTAAAATATGGGTTGAAGTAAAGAAAGATGATGGTGTTAACAAGGTAGTAGATGCATCCATAGTGGATGCAACTTCTACTTCTGGTTAGATGACCCTCATGGTCTTAGGGGGATCTATTCAAGCTCTAAACCCCTGCGTGGCTGGTATACTCACCTCTGAGTATGTGCCTATGGATTCATGTATTTGGTCATGAATTGAAAAAGTATGCATAGACACACAGCTTGTAGTTCGACAAAAACAAAGATTGAAATTCTCAATAGAAACCACGTTATGATAACAAGCATTAAATGCAGTAACTTATATATAAGTCAGTAAAAGATCTTATATCTTCACTTTGCATTCAAGATTGAGCATTCAGAGAGCACAGTAGAAATTAGCATCGAAGTGTTGAAGGATAACCTTTGGTTGGTTAGAAAAATGAGTTGAAGTTGAAACAGAGCCCTAGCATGGACGGTCGTTTCATAACTCCAGTAAAACCCTACTTAAGAAATCAACAAGTAAGTATGGCAACCCCTTTAGTCTTTGACATCACTGAAAGGAAGAGATTCATGTTTTAAAAACATCCATTCAAGTCAATGCTAGATGATGTAGAAGGGGCATTCTCCAAGACTCCATTAGGAGTCATGCATGTAGAGGACATACACACTTACATCTGCTGTAAGAAGGAGTCAGTTGATGACAACAACATATCAATGCTCATGGCATCAATTATGAAACCTAATTACTCATTCAAGGATGAATTCTCACATCTCACTGATAACCTATTTTTTAGTATACAAATGCGCATGAGTTCTATGAACTAGATATTGTTGATATTTCTTGTTCTGGATTTGTCTGGTAAAATTTTGAGATCCCCTGTCATTTGTGCAACTCAAAGGTTCAAAATCATGGTTAAAAAATTGTCCCATGCCTCTAGCAAATTATATTCTGGTCATTAACCTAGTTGAAATGTGAAAAAACCCTTGTGTCATGCTTTCTAATGCAGTTTTTGTCATAAAACCCTAAGCGTTCAAATATGTTCTAATTTCATGTTACCTTTTTCACTTAAGTCTTGTCGAATGGGTTCATTTTTGAAGTGGTCATTTTATCAAGTTGGCATTGTCTAACCCCGCGATCATATTTATTTCCCTAAATTCTTAAGTCCGCTTATGTTGTAAAACCCGGTAAATGTCATGTTGTTTTGCTTAAACTAACGGCTGTCGCTTTCCCTCATAACAAAGATGCACACAAAATAACTCGTCAAGGGAACACGTCATAAAGCCACATGGAATATGGCAGGCCAGAGTGTTGTCATAAAAGGTCAAGATAAAAGGAGGACAAGTTAGATTTAATCTAATGGTTGGCGTAAATCCTTATGGTGAAGATGTGGTTGAATTACTCATCAAGGGAAAGCGATGAGATGACATGTGTCATAGGTGGGTCCAAGTAATTACGGAAGTGAATTAGACAAAGCTTACGTAAGATTTCAATCGATGGTTGTCATTTATTTCATATGCACCAATAGTGAAGGTCAGCTTCAAGGAAAAGTGACAACTTGACACGTGTCCTGTGTAGGAAAGACTTATATAATCTATCAAATGCAATGAAATATGTCAGAATCAATGGTCATAATTCAAAGATACCAGTTCAATGTTTCTGAATCGTTAACTGTGAAGAGTTTAAAGTGGACTGAAGTAATGGTGAACGTGTGTGCTCTGAAGTAAAATTTATTGCTCATCAGTGATGGGATTGTTATTTACTTAGTTTTTCTTTGTTGTCTTGACACAATTGTTGAGTTACAAAGCAAAAATAAAAGTTGTAGTGGTCAAATTCAGAGTTGTTTGCAAAACGGGTATTTTTCTGGTGTGTTTTCAGTCTGTCTCTTAAATTCTAAAGAGTTACTAGGGTTTACAATTTGTCCATCTTGTCATATTGCTGAATTGTTAAAACTATAGAGATTCTATTAAGAAATGCCACCCAGGAGAGATTTCTCGGGAAAGGAAAATTATCTAGACAGAAATGTCTGTGATGATTTTTTACAACAATTTCCTGAGTCAACCAACAATCCAACTCAAGCAAAAGAGATGATCCCCCAGAACCTACAAGTCAAGCTTGGTGATGGTCTGTATGATCTAGGGCAATGGACCAGGGATGCAGATATAGGAATGGCAGGTCTAGAACTGTTTAGGATGCTTTTCAGTCAAAGGCATGCTTGTGTCCCAAACAGTAATGTATGGCAATTTGATGTAGGTAAATTGGTCGTGCCTGGGGTTTTTAGGGATATAGATTTATTAGTGAGATTGGCTGATAAATATGATAAAATAGCCAGGGTAATCAGGGACAAAAATGGATACATTATGGTCAACATAACTGCTGATGAAATTAAAAATGTCTTTAAATTGAATGATGAAAATAGCCCTATGGATATTATTGATTTCAAGGAATTCACAGTGATCTACCAAGATCAAAGGGATTATTTCAAAAATGGGCCCTTGATAGATTGTTTTAACAAAATTGGAGATTTGGTTGTGGTAGGTAAAAATGCCAAGGAGCCATTCAAGTTAGACTACTTTGCTCCAAAGGCCATAGGAGTTTACAAGGCCTTATGTCGAATTTTGGGTGATGATCAAGAAAAGGAGATGCCTATCCACTATATGTACATGGTAGTACATATTTTACACCCTCATCTAGCAGTGACCTTTGACTTCACTCATTATGTGGCAGACTTGATACATGAAGGCTTGATAGGTATCCAAGCCAACAAGGTCACTAAGCCTTTCACTTGGTATTCTTTTCTAATGTACATGTTGTTATTTAAGGGGGCAGGATTTTTTGAAAAGGAGATGGATTTGGTCAAGATCAAAGATGATGAACAAATGCTAGTGCAACTGTGGAATGCAGATATGACTTGGGACAATCAAGAGGCAAGTTATATTATTTTTGATAGATGTTTTGCTGCCAGAATCAGGAATATTTTGTTGGATGATGATCCTAGGATACCTATATCACTGTTAGAATTATTGAGACCTAAGGATTATAACCAAAATTTGAAAATTGTACATAATTGGGGAGATATCATCTTGTATCCAGTTTCCATAGTTTTTAGAGTATATGGTTTTAGGGGAATCCCTTATGTATTGCCTTACAGAGTGCCTGTGAAATTAGGATTGGATGAGATAGTCAGACAAATTGGGGGCTTGCAGGATGAGGCATTGACTGGAAAAGGGAGAGGAACTATTTTTCCTACTGTTACAATAGCCCATCAATTTATTATTACAAAGAGAGGATGATCACACATGCACAAATTTATGGCCCCTTACCATTTAACCATAGCTTCATCTAGGCGTGCTGATCCTGAGGCTTTTATTATAGGTATGTTTAGAGAAAAGACAAAGTGCCTGGTATTGAACCATAAATTCAACTTTCCTGAAGATATTATCAAAAATGAATTTGACATAATGGAGCAAGCCATTAGGAAAGAAAAATGGCTTGCATACAAGAAGAGCCTGGACTTTGTAAATCACTTTGACAAATTGTATGACCCATTGAAGGTATTCCAACCTTGGGCTAAGAAAATAGGTTCTCTGATGGAAATGTTTGAAGGTATCATGGATGCATTGAATCAAAAAAGGGAAAATATCATACAAACTGAACCGGAAAGGGAAAAAGCTATGATGAGTAGAATAGATTCAGTCACAAATGTTCCTTTTGGGAAATATGTAGTATATCAGAGAAAGGGTTATAAGGTTGTATTGCCTCAAATAAAGAAGATTTTGGATCCAAAAGGAAAAAGGCCATTGGATCCCAGTACCCAATCACATCTTTCTCCCAAGAGGCAAAAGATAGGAGAACAACAAGAGCAGCAAGCAGATGTATACTCTCCTTCATAGTCCCCATTGTACATTAACGAGCAGTCTATGGTAGAGCAACTAGTGCATATGGGAAATGCTGGGCAAATATTTGTCACAACTCAAGAGCTATAGGAAGGTATGCCTGAAATCCCTAAAAATGTGTCATGCCCAAAAATAGGGCAAAACACACATACAAATTTTTTTTAATACGCACGTGCAAACCACTAAGAGGGATGTATTTGAGGTAAAGTGTTATCACGATAAGAGTAGTCTTCGAATTGAAAGGTATATGCATAAGTTGAATTAGGGGTACATCACCTACAGATGCAAATTAGAGCATCAAATAGTCATACAGGTTAGGTGAATAGCTGGGACTGGTTGGTTTAACTCTAGTTCCAAGTTTTAATCTATGTATAATATCATGATGTTATTCTATTGTTAAGAGTCATACATTGAAATAGATTGTTCTAGTAATCACTTAGTTTCTAACCCTAGTTACAACTTATTCATTAAATTCTAGTCCCAATCTACAATTGACTATTAACCACTAGATTAAAATTCAATAATCAAAACCTAATCTAACCCTTATCCTCCTGACAACAATTAAACTATGCTAGACAATTTTCCATAAAACTATAGTCCTTAAATTTCTTGATAAAATATTAAGTTGATCTCAATTAGAAATTTACAATGACCTCTAACCTTTTGAAACACATGACAACATAATTCAATTTATTGTAATTACATTAACATCTATCTATATATTCCACATAGAAACTACATCTATAATCAATAATAAACTATACAAATAGATAAATTTTATCTACACAAAATTACATGATTTTAATAAACAATAAAGAATTAATTTCATAACATAATAGAAAACATATATATATATATATATATATATATATATATATATATATATATCATATAAAACTAAAACTTTCAAATTAAACTATACAATTTAGATAGGAATTACATCTCTTAAGGAAACTTCATAAATCAAATTAAACAAGAATAATTAAACCTATTTAACTAAATTAATCTATCTAAAAATAATGCTCCATTTAACTATGTTCCCAATAGATAGAAAAAGAACATAACTTAAATATATTGATTAATATTTAATTAAATCTAATTATGTTATTAACTTTATTATTCATTAATAAACTACCTATAACTAACTATACATAACCTACCTATCTACTAGCACCTTCACCTATCAAACTAGCACCTATCACCTATCAAAGGTCACATCCTATCCCATGCAAAAAGCCTTATCAAAACTTGCAAAATTTAAGAGGGAAGAGGACTTTAGTAAGAAGTTTGGAGAGAAGCAAAAAGGGCGGGGACCACAACAAGTACTTTCCCCAAGTGCAAACAAAAGTCAAGGTAAATTTGAGCTTGGGAATTCACATGGAAGGAGGATTAAATTGCAGCAAGGCCAATGCATTGAAACATGCAAAATCCTCCATAGAAGAGGTGGGACCCTAAGACATTTTCTATCTATGTTTTAAAACTATGATGTTGACCACTGCCCTAGGGGGATGTACATGTCAGAAACAATAAGCAAACGAATGGGGAAGGTCAAAACATGATAATGGAATTAACTTCTTGCCTCCCAAAAATTCGCATGGGATAGTAAGATGAGAGGGAAAAATATATGGTGGGGCCCACGAGTATGGGAGAAAGGTATTAAGTTTTGTTTTTAAAAGGTGAATGATGTATTAGCATAAGGGTTAGTTTAGAGGGATGTTTAGGGAATTAATAAAGGGAAATTAGGGAGAGGGATCTCTTGTAGAATATTCTCTGTGTGTAAGGGGAGGGAATTAAATCCCTCCTCATACATTTTCCAGAGAGCTGGAAAATGATATGGTAAGTTTGGTTACATATATATTTTTTTGAAGCTTTTTGCAATTTGATTGTTTTATTATTTTTGAAAGCCACAAGAATGCATTGGTTTATCCAATTAGTGTATTATACAAGAGGAATTATGGATTGAATAATAGTTGCATGAGATTTTCACATAGTAATCTAACATGTTCATTTGTTCATTGTTTCATGCTTCAATTTAGAGGAACAAGAATGAGGTTTTGTTCAAATGTAGATTGATTTAATGAATATGAAAATTTACAACCAACATTAGAGAGATTACTAAATTCACTCATCAACCAAGATATGTAATCTAATGAAATTGTTTCAATGTCTATTCTATCAACCTTGGATATCATTTCACAAAGAAGAATAACATTTCCATTACAAGAAATAGAATACTATAAGCATGAAGGTAGTGAGTCTTTATTTTATTATGGTAACCTCTTCTTATACAAATACATATGCTTCATGATGGAGAAGACTTCAAATATACATGACTAACCTACAATATTCCAACTCAAATGAAGAAAGCATTTCACATGTTACTTGAAGATGTTTTTCAATACATGACAATACGCAACAAGAGGAGAATCTTACTACAAGGATCAACAATACAACAACATAAGGTGTTTCCACACAATCACACCAAAGAGTGAATTCCTTCAAAGCTTCATCCACATGAGTCTTGACATCAATACCTGCAATGAAAAGGGGAGAACCATGGGATGCTCACCTCCCAACCAAGGTCTCTATGAGACCACCCCCGAGTTTGGAGACCCAAGGCTAAATGGGTATGCTTCAAAAAAAATGCTCACAACAATACACATATGCATGAACAACAATTAACTCCCTCTCAAGGCTACATAAATGAGTTTTACAAGCTCATTGAAAGAGGGTGAAGGTGGGCTTTTCCAAGGAGGATAATTCCATTGCATTCAAATTTTCTCAATATGAGTATTTTATTGCCTCTTCAAGGCTACATTATCAAACCTTCATACACATACTTTGCTTACCAACATCCTCAAGATGAAAGAATACAAATGGCTTCATGGAGCCCATACACCATGAATTTATCCCTCTTCTCCAAGAGAAGAGACTCTCACCACAATGGAGAGCCCAACTAACCCCTTCACCCAAGGCCACTTCTTCCCTTCCCAAAGGGTGAGTAATTCCTCACTCCCATGAACAAGAACTCCCTCATTCAAGAAAAAATAAAATAAAATCATAAACATGAATTCAAAACCCAAATCCCATCCCATACAAAACAATGATACAAACAACATTTTACATAAGAAAGAGAGAGCAAGAACAACATGCTAATCTAATGGATCAAATAAGAAAACTTTCATGGAAATGAGTAACCAACCTTCACAAGTGTTATGGCAATAAATTTTTTGAGAAGAGCTAAATCCTTATCCTTTTTCCTTCCAAAGCCCTAATTGTCTCTAAAATTAGAGAGTGGGTGAACACTCACTAAGTTTCTCCAAATCCTCTAAAAAGGCCTCTAAAGTGTACTCAAGACTTAGAAATTAATGAGACATGTCCTCTAGTCCTTTTTTCTTACCTCTTGTCTCCCCTCTTAAATGTGAGTTTAGTATGGAGTGTGGGTCAAGTCAATGCATGTGGCTCTCTTCTATTTTCGCCACTTTTGAAAGGAAGGCATTTTGGAGGGCCATAATGGTGATCTAGGTTTACTCCATAGGTAAAAACTAGCCCTAACCCAATGTACCCCCTTAGGGTTAACTAATTTTGGCCAAAAATACACTCTAGGGTCACTTTTGACCCTTCCAAAGTACCCCTAAATTTCAAATTTGAGTTCCAACTTGATGTGATCCCTACAAGACATCTATATGTAGTGGAATTAATATTGCATCCTATTAGATTTGTTGATTCTTTCCCAAGCCCTAATTTGACATGTCATCATCCACATGGACAACACAAGTGTCAAGTGACACCAAAACAGAATACACATCACATTCACAATGACATGTCCAAACAACAACATGAGTATTAAACTGTTAACACACATTCAGATTACGTTTACAACAAGGATCACATTAAAATGAGGTTTCAATCCCTTATTGTATTAAACCTTGGCTTACTCAATTCACATGTGTTTAGCCCTTATTCTCTAAATAATTCCAAGGTTCTCTTTCCTACACACTAAACTCGAGCACCAATAGTCCAAGATAATAAGGTCACATGAAATGTACATTCTTCAATTTATAATTAGCAACTTCAATCAATAGCAGAATTAAATTCTTAATTGCAATTTTCATACAGAAAAATTTAAAACATAATAATTCCATAATCATCATGACATAACATCCATGAAATAATCAAGTCTAATCATAATTCGATCTTCTCATCAATTTATTTATCTAAATATATATAATCAAAAACAACCATCTGATCTAGGTCTAATCCATGTCAAACTATAATCCACACATATAATCATCATCATAACATAATATCTCAAGTCTCTGTCTGGATAATCAAAAAGTGTATCAATGTATCAAAACATAAAGTATCAAAGTGTGATCGAGTAGTAAGACTGTGATGGGTCAGGGTGAGGCCTCACAAAATGCAACTTTAGACCTAACTTTAGTGGAGTATGTTGGAAAGGAATTGGATCCTTTGACATTACAAGCCAGCAATCAATTTCTCTCTGATGATAAGTTTGTTAAGACTTGAGCATTCCTACAATTTTTATGGAGAGCTCATATAGATGAGTTTAAAAGAAAATGCCAACAGAAGCAATTTGAGCAACCTGAGAGGAGCTATGAAGAGATTGAAAATGAGATCAAATTAGAGATGATCTTTAGATTTGAAAAGATGACTCCTGGGCAAGGAAGAGCATTGGTTCAAAGGGAAAGAGTATTACTACTCCCAGAGTGGGATCTTGCAGATGCTGTTGGTTTTGATGTAGTGAGGAAAAAGACCAAAACTGTCTACGCTACTAAGTTGGAAGCTAAAAAATCTTCCAAAGGAGTAAAATTTAGTGAGGATCATGCAACCCTTGTCATGTGACACCTAAGGAAAAGAGATCCCAAGAGGAACAATAAAGATGATCAAGCTGAACAGGTGGGTAGCCTTATTGTAAGTAAGGTCTTGGATACATCAGCAACACAGGCAGCTACCACCACTCTTGAGGTTGCAAAGTTTAATTTAGAGGTGGCCAAAACAAGAGATGAGGAGATTTTGATCCTGACTAAAAATTTTGAGAAAGCATTGAAGGCATACAATGAGGAGGTATTGAAGTCCATTGAAAAGGATAAGGTGATTTCCACCTTACAGGGTAAGAAAAAGGCCCAAGTTACCCCTCCAATAATGCTAACACAAGATCCTCATCAACCTTCTTCATCTATTCCATTTGTGACTTATCCCCCATCCCCTGCACCTTTGAGTCCCACTACCCAAGAATCCATTGATACTAAGAGAGTAGAACTAGAGGCTGAGAAAAGTAGGTTGATCAGTGAAAGATCAAGGCTAGAAGAAGAGGGTAAAAGGGATCTTGAAGACTCCCTTGCATACAAAGAGGCTGAGGAATTAGTGAAGCAAAGATGTTCTAACCATATATTTTCCAACCTCAAGAGGCGTGCTAGTGAGGTCAACCTTTCTAACCTCTATTTACTAGGAAAGAAGATTGCAGACATCATGAGCAGACATGATGAGGTTAAGAAACAATGGGACCTAATAATTAATACCTAGAAGGAAAAAATAGCCCATATTATACAATTTTACTCTCTCTCGAAGGAGCAAGATAACATTGACATCATTCTAACAAGGACCCACAAATGCCTTAAATTGATGGTCAACTTGGACACCAAGAAGGACATGGTTATCAAAAAATTAGAGACTTTGAGAGGAGAGTTCTCTAGAGACAGATATGATATGTTCCCCAATATGCTCAAATGGGATGGGAATATCAAGAATGAAACCCTATGGCTAAGACAACTAAATGAAGCACTGACTAGCAGGGTAAAAAGTATTATTACACTACAAAATACTAGCTGGTTTGTGTTAACCATTGATATTCTAAATAAAGCTAGAAAATTCTTTGAATCTTGGGAGGCTAAAATTGAGAAGGAAAATGTTGATTGGGAGGAGTATAACAGGCAAAAGGATGTAGTTCTCAACTTTAGTTGGCCTAATGATGAGGTGTTTACCACTTGGGTGAGAAAATATGGTGTAATTACTCAGGTAGCATAAGACAGTAAGTATAGGAGTGACATCAAGTACCAAAGATGCTGAGCAGATTGAGAAAATCAAATATTGGGGACTCTGTATCAGCAAGAGGAAAAATTCCAGATGACAAGGACCCAGCAGCCTCAGAACAAATTCAAGCATTCAGGTAGTCATAGGACAAAAGACTACATGGCTTGTAACAAAGATTTGTTATCCCGTCTGCCTAAAATTTTGTCTCATCTGTAAACTGTGTTTTGTCCTCTAGCCTAGTCATCCGTAGCTTGTTGCATCCTTATTTTCCAAAAGGATTCCAAGATGACTAGGGTTGTCTATAAATAGCAAGTTGTAATATTGGAATAAGGATGGTAAAATAAAAACTACATAGCAGACTTCTGAATTGTGTCTGAACTTTTGTTTTGAGTCTTTGAATGTACTTATGTCAAGTTTATATTAATGAAATATAATAGAATCTCCATTTAAACATCAATGATGTCTTTTTTTATTTTCTCTTAGTTCTCATATGTTCAATTTGTAAGCCAATGTGAATTTATTGGTTATAAGGTAGCCATGTCATTCTTTGTGAGTTGCTTTCAAGGAGAGTTTAAATCTTGCAGATAGTTGCAGAGGGTTAGGGTTTATGTAGGAATTTGATACAGGGGTGTGAGGATGAGAGGATAGAATGTAAGGCATTCCATCTGAGGTTTTTTTTGTATTTCAATTAATTATCCTTGATGTATGTATGTTTTTTTCTGACTCTATAACCCATGATTAGGCACTGGTCTAGTTCTGATGGGTGGTATTATCATCAATCATTCAAATACTAAAATATTTACTTTCTATTATCAAGAACATGTATGTTTAGTTGATTGTATTAAAGAATACAGTCCATTTTAGTGATTCCTTAGAGAGAGAATCAATATGTTAACCTTCCTAGTTATAAAGAACTTAAAAAGAAGAAGGGTTATGAATCCTTGATCCATTGTAAGATTCTCTGTGAACCAGTGAATCTGAAGATAGGTACACCCGCCTAAGTTTGTGGAGCTCAAAGTGAAGAAGGATAGCATCCTTTTTAATTAGGCTTGTTCATGTATGAATCTGAGTTGGGAATAGAGGGTCAGGCATTTATTGCTATTTTATTTTATTCCTACAAGAAAAAGAGCTAACACCAAAATGGGTTAAAATTCTACTCAGTATGATTCATGATGATCTATTTTGGATTGGTGAAGTTCTTGTCCACATTACTATTGACCTCATTCATGAGATGACCAGACTCTCTAAGGTTGGACCTATTCTTCCCACTAGAAAGGAAGTCAAGAAACAGGTTGAGCGGGCATGCTTATCTAGAAGAGATAGGCACGAGATGACTATTGATCCTATTGTAGAAAAAGACATCAAACTCATCACCATGATACTTGGCTACAAGTTTCAGCACGCTAGCATACTTAATAGTGTATCCACAGCTACAGTTCTGGAAGCAATAAGGATGGCAAGAGATAACACACAATATAATCTTTGTGAGATATTTCATGCACAACTAATTGAGAACATTAAAGCTATCAAGCATGACAGAAACAAAATATTCAGATTTGGCTCATTGATTATATACTTATACTTCCACATTGTTGGTAAGGTCTCTAATCTTTACCTAGACATGAGAAAACCTACTTTGTCTCAAATTTTATTAAAAGCTACATCAGAAAGAAGTGTAAAGGACTCTATGGATATGGAGATCAAGACATTCAGAATCAAGATGCAAAAGAGGTTTAGAATATCAAAGAAGATGGTTGAAAAGCATAAGGACACCATATGCTTCATGGTGGAAACTGACTATACTTGCATGGAAGCAGTTGAGCCAAGAACCAAATGGATTCACCCACTTGGTTATGAAGTAGAAGAACATGTTTTGGAAGGATATGCATAAGTTCTTTTATCTGCGCCTAAAGATCCAAAAGAGCCTAGATGGGGAACATACAGAGAGAAGACAAATCAAGTTGATTTTGTCCTATACAGTGCAGACAAAAAGAGGAAGGAATCAAGGATTACATCTAACATCCTAAAATTTCATGGTGTCACCCAAGAAGACCTAGATAAAGCTAGGGAAGCTAAAATTGCAAAAGAACTTAAGCAAACACCTGCAGAAGTCAAAATAGAGAAATCAAATGATATCCATAAGAAGAAAAAGAAGACGTTTGATGAGAGTACATATGCGCCCTCTACTACTATTGACTTGGAATCCTCTCCACCTTTGATACCAATCAAGATAACTATAAGAAGGAAGCAAGTTCCCAAAGGTCACCCATCCTCAAGGATAACACAGAGAAAAGTAAAGAATACTCAAGCCCCCCCTGAGGTAGGATTCATACCTATTCTTGAGATCTTAAGGAACAAAATCATTAATGAAGGAAGACTAGATTCAATTACAAATTTCTATGACAAGAACCAAGAGATAGATAAATCAGAAATACATTATATGATTATCTCTCATATGATCAAGTTTAAAAGGTTAGTTTTGGAACTTAAGATAGTCATTCCAAACAAATTATGGAACATACTAGACTTATTTAAAAGACAATCAATAGAAGAATATATGAGGATTAGAGAGGAAACATTAGATAATATTCTCCCTATTTTCTCACATGATGAGAAGGCAATACTGTTAGATTTGGTAAAACCTCATCTAAGAACCAAAACAAGAATCTTCACATTATGAACAAAGAGTATGAGTTGGTTGGTAAGGAGACTGAAAGAGCATTCGAGAAAGTTTTTTTGGATAGACACATGTAACCATCAACGATGCCTACTAAAAAAGTGACTCCAGTTCCTTCTAAGAAAGAAAAAGAACCAAAGATTCTTAATGTGCCTATGACAGGTCCACAAGATTATGTGCCCAAAGTTACATCACCCTCTGACATAGTCAAATATTCAGATGAAACTATTGTGATCAATGATGTTAAGATAAAAATGAAAGCTTCAGATAATGACTTGAACAAATTTGAAAAATCATTTGTCAGCACTGAAAAAGAAGAGAAGGTATGCATTGATAATACTCCCTTGCAGCAAGATGAAGTTATTTCTAAAGACTCAACAAATTTGAATAATGAGGAAGATAATCAATCTAATGAACCACCCTCTATGGAAATCCTAGTGAAAAGTGAATGTATGTATGTTAGTCAAAATGATATATTCACTCCATCTATCAAACCATCAATATCATTATTGTCAAGTTTGACCCCTGACTCAGCAAACCTAGATGCATGGGGAGAAGAAGAATTGATCAAAATCAGTGTATTAGCCATGGATAAAGCCAAAGAGAAATAAGTTATGAGAAATCCTCTCTTTCTTGAGTTACTAAATTTTTTTAATAACCTAGTACCAACAAAGAAGAAATTGGAAAATATTTAGTCAGTTGATGATGTTGATAACATCTTGATAAGCTTCAAAGCAAACTTCACAAGTCTAGTAGATTCAGCTACAAAAAATGCAGAAGAAAAGTACAAAAAGGGAAGATTGGATGAACTGATAAAGAAATTCTCATTACATCTCAACTCATTGAAGATTGGTCAAACAACTCTAAAAGAGTTAGCAACAAAAGGCAGGAAGGTGATAACTAACTATATGGACAAAGGCAAATTCACTTTTGAGCACATCAAGAAGATTGTGGAAGTAGAAATCTTGGTTGAAAAAATAAGGAAATCAGTTGAAACATCCTCCCAAGACATCAATATCTGCAAAAACATCTATCAAGGGCAAATAGACAAGATTTAAAAGCCAAGATAGAGATCAGCAAAATATGGACCAGGCAAACCCAACTGAGAAATGCACTTGCACCCTCCTTAGTTATATTAAATGAGAAAATCAAACAGATTGATGCAATTATTTTCACATATGATCAAGGCCCTTGCATGGATCTGACAAAAATGGAGAATCTCACATATGCATTATGTGCCCATCTTCAGACTGTTGATGCACTCAAGGCATTTTGGCAGCAAGAAATCAAGAATCTTTAGATTGCATACCCAGATGTGTACTCAGAGTAAGTACTTAGGGAATTTTTGGCACCTTTTTCATTAATTTTAATGGGGGAGTAGTGTATATAAAGGATTATGGTGTATATAGCCAAAGATATGATGTACAGTAGACTTACAGTTTGTTTTGTTAAGTCAAGGATTAGTAACTTGGCCACATTCCTTTGTTTCCATTAATGACAAAGGGGGAGATTGTTGGCAAGTTGAAACTCAGGGTTTATATGACTAATTTTTTGTTTTCATTATGGCAACAAAGTCATATGAATTTTTGACAAGTAAGTTCAGAAACTTTCAAGATCAAAATTTGGCTAAGTACAGAAAATAGAACAGAAGAAAGATATACAGTTGATCAAAGCACCAACGCACGTGCATACAATCAATTTAGAATATTCACCTTTATAATTAAGCTTTATGATATGTTATTAAGCTTAGTCTATACACACATGGTAAGATATGATAGCACGGAGAAGTTACAACAAGTTCAAGCGCCACTAGCAGTTTAGAAAATAGAGCATGAAGCCGACTTCAAATTTTGATTAGCGTATAATATTTTGTTTTTTAATGGCCATGCACCTATTGTAATATGTTTTTAATTATTTATTTAACACTCATGTAAACACGCTTAATCCAATTCATTTGGAAGTGTTTTTTATGTTGATTTTGGGCCGACTAAGGTCTTGTTTTCGGTCGCGTCTATTCAGGCATGTATATATACTTAACATGCAATTTTGTATTAAGTGCAAGACTGGAAGATATGAAGAAAAGATATCAAGAATAAAATAATAAAAAAATCAGTATGAGATAGATCTCTTTAAGAGATTAGAGCATCAGTGCATAAATGAAACTGATCAGACAACAGTGTCATAACAGTAGTTCATCTTTTGATATAGTGTATATCTATTATCTGAAGGTTGTAGCCTTCATCCTATTGGGAAATGAGCTGTGGTAGTGAGCCATTCACCTTTAATAGGGTTTTTCTAAGAATCCTAACATTTTCATTGTAAATACTGCTCCTAATAGGGCAAAGGAACTCTAACAAGTTCATAAGACTAGTACAATTATTTGTGGGTACTAATTCCCACCGGGGTTTTCCTCTGATCATGGTTTCCCTGTAAACATATCTTGTGTTATGTGTCATTATGTTATGCTTCATTTTTTATCTATTTGATTTAAGTTTCAATTTTCTAAAATAAATATAATTGACAAACACTGATTCACTCCCCCTCTCAGTGTTTCTAACAAAATACACCCTTACTCAATTTTTTTAATTTTTTAAAGATTAGGGTTATGGTGTATTACTAGGAGATTGAGATTAACTGTCGGTGAAGGAGAGATTTTTGGCTTGATTTCTAGAGGTGGAGATGATGTGGGCATGTTTATGGGGCAGGGATGATAACTGCAGTGTAGCATAATCCTATGTACAAGACTTCTTTCTACAATGATACATACTTCTAGATTATTATTTTTATACACCTACTTTTATTACTTAAAGCTTCAAATATGATTTCAAATCAAACACCTATCGGTGCATCCCTTGCACCTCCTATGAGTGAAAGTGCTAGTATATATATCATTGATCTTTACATACATAGTTGCCATCATTAAATGCTTCATTTTCTTATTTTGGGTCTACTCTTTGCAGATTGGACTTCTTCGAATAAAAAGTTTCCTTAGCTATAAACTTATTTGTGGATTTGGAACAATTTTTCCTTTCATGGATTGAACTATTCATGGCCCTTTTTATTTTGCAAATCCTAGATCGATCTATGCGTAGGCTTCATACTTCATGTTCAAAAAGATTTCGGCTGCTACTTATTTATTTATTTCATTTTCCACATACAAAAAGGCTCTAATTTTTTGGTTATTCATCTTACCCTTTTCAACAACCTTGCAATCTGCCAAAAAATATTTAAATTGAAATACAATCACATTGATCAGATGCAACTATCCATATAGTTGACAAACTTCATACTATTGGTTTGACCAATCAACATCAAATAGTCGTTCTAAGTACAACCTTTTTCTTTAGGCTTATTTAAAAAATTACTTCAGACACTTCAAACATGACACCAAGAAATATATTCATGAAAAATAAGATTTTAAATTATTTACCATGAAATTATTTTAAATTAAATACCATACTTTTATTTTTCCAATCACCACTAAACGTGCTCATGTAGTCAACTGGTTTTCTCCTATCGCCAGCTTGGACAAGGTCTAAAGATTTTCATTTTAGGTACCATAGCTTTAAGAACACATGTAATTTACAATTCAGCTCTTGAATATCCATTTAATACACATGTGTATATGACTGTGAATATGAATCCTTCTCCCAATACCTTGTATGTGCAATGACAACATACAACTGTAAGCATTGTCAATTTTGCATGCACAATTACAACATACAGTAATAAGCATTGTCTATTTTGTGCATTTTAATGAATATGATAACCATCTTGTTCTACATCTAACTCCCCTTTGACTTATTTGACATCAATTACAATAGAATTCCAACAAAGATGTAAGGATGAAGGATTCAATTTTTTACATAAGGACCCAAAAAATATTCGGAGGATCAAAAGGTGTATGTGTGGGTTTAGATTAAGGAACGTAGGATTTAGAAGGGATACCAACATGTTGAGACTGAGCTATGTAGCTAAGGATATGATAGTTATATTCACTTTTACATGAAGGGGTTCCAATGTACCTTTTTCATGGATTCCCAACCCTTTTCCTTGATAATTCATTCTTTGGAAGATCTTCTTCTTCATTTTGAGGTGGAGGAGTCATGTAAGGAATGATAGGATCACTAAGTAGACTAGACCAATTGAAAGTGTATGAACCAAGTTGATATGTAAGTTTCTCATTATTATATTGGCTAAGGGGGATGGGATCTTAAGGAGGAATAGGATCGTGAAGAGGATTAGTATATTTTTGAAAAAGTATTTGAGGGGATACTTTCATCTTGACATGGAATAGGATCATTGGATTGAACTGAAAGGGTTCTTTTCTCTTGATTTTAAATAGGATCATTAGAAATGATGTAAGGGATATCATGATATTTCTTAGAGAATGGATTGGGAATGGAAATTGAAAGGAAACTTTTCTCTTGAGATGAAAGGGGTTTATCTTGGAAGAAATGAGAAAATATGAGGGAATCATCTTAATATTATAGGGAGATGGGATCTTGGTCAAACATTGGATGAGGTTGGAGAGATTTGGTATCTTCATCTTGATTTATTTTAGGCCCTTTTCTTCATATTTTTATTATCCTCTTGACATGGAGATACTTATGAGGATGGGGTATGAATTTGGATATGTAGGGTAGAATCTTGGTGGGAGTCCATATTTTGGAAAGATGGGGAAAAATTTTGAATGAGACTCTCAAGAGTAGGCATGATTAGAAATGGATTACATGATGGCATAGGTTTTAGGATTTTTAAAGCATGGGAGGGACTTTATCAATAATTTTATTAGCTTGGATTCATATTATGCATAACCCTTGATGTTAAACATGAAAGGTTTCATAATTGGATTCATTATTTGAGGGATATGGTGTAGATTGTTGTTGGGAAGCTTTAGGAGATGAAGGAATGGTGAGAGAAATATAGGCTACATGTGATCCATTTATAGACATAGGAGTATGATTTTGACCGTGCTTGAAAATATTTATTTTTTCTCTTTATGTGAATCATTAGGATCTTCAATTTCAATGTCACCATTACCAATGAGATATTGAATTTTAGATTTAAATTCCATGTAATCATAAGTTTATGTATGTTGTGTCTATCATACTCGAAAAAATTGATCTTCGCATGGTCTCTATTAACAAAAGATTGCACCCTTTCTTGGAATATAACCCCCAAGAAACCTTTTGAAACATTAAATCAACCTTCAAGTGTGGTACCTTGCACATGTGAGGTTGAATCTCTAGAGAAGGTCAACTTATTTTTCAATCTAGGTGCAATTTTGAACCAGCCGAACACTTGAAACTAATTCTAACCTATTCTAATATCTTGCAAAGAAAAGGGGAAGAAGGAATGTATTAAAATAAGGAGGGTGATGAACCAAATTGAAATTTTGATCTACGTTTACCTATGAATGCACAAAAACATCAATAAAACTACCCAAACTTACACAATCTCCTATATTTATCATCTCCCAAAAATCGCATGAAGGTTATAGCTTAATGAAACTCTTCAAGGAATTTAAATATTCACAAAAAAAAATCTATTAAGAATAAAAGCATATTCATAAAATATGGGAACAAAGGAAATACATCCAAATAAGAAGACAATATTATTTCTGCAAGATATATAGACTTAGAAATAGGTAAACAATAGTTTCATTAAAGTATGGAAATGCAAGTTACAGTTGTAGAAAAATACATAATTATATAAAAGAAATAGGAAGAAGATCCTTAAAATATGTACAAATATTTCCTTTATTGGGAAATCATAAATGAGGTTTTTAAATTTGATTTTGAACCCCACCTATAGTGGAGTTAGGTTGCAGGACAAAAAGTAGGATAAACCAGATCAAAAATCTGATTTTTGTGTGTATTTGGAGCGTGAAGTGACAAAAGAAGGCCAAAAGAATGCATTTGGTAGTTGGGAGGGGAAACCCATACCCATGCAAGTGTTAAATGGGAATGGGGTCGCACTAGCATTGTGTTTACAGGATCAAAGAAGTAGTTCACCATTGAATATTTGGTCTTGCACCATGTCATGGATATTAAAAGTCAAAGCAAGTCACTGGTAAAAATTTTGTGAGTTTCCTCGATATGAGCATGTTGGTCTATCAAAGAGACCCAAGTATAATACCCTCTAAAAACTATGTGTCTCACTGAACAAGGAAGTGGACCTTGTATCTTTTGGAAATCCCATTTAAAGAGAGAAGAACGGTCTCTCCCTGATGGTTGTCATTTTTCTATCAAAGAGAGCCAAACAGAATTCCCACCGACTACGGTGAATCATCTTAATACTGCCAATATAGAAAAAATGATGTGTTTTCTTCCTTCCTCCTCCATCAAAGAGATGCCAAGAAGTTACCCTAATTCCATTTATAATTGGTCAAAGAGACCAAATAAAATATCCTTCCAACCATTGTCATTCATGCCGATGGAAAATATACTGATGTGTAGAAAACATGGTGTGTATTTTGTTAGAGAGATCCAAGGAGAATTCCTCCCAACTAAGGATTTTCTCACCAATGGGAAACATTGGTGTTGTATTTAATTGACTTGGTCTGGAAAACATGTCAAATTATTGATAGTTCAAAACATACCATGAATTTTTTAATCCTATTGAGCCAATGCAGAAAACACATAGTGTTTCCACCTATGTGAAAAACACACTAAATTCAGCCCATGAAAAGTCTCTCAGATTGGATATCTGTGATGGGCTAATGGTGGAAAAAATAGCCAACATTTAATTTGACTTAGAGTGGATTATTTCCTTCTATACATAAGATCAGTGTCCTTAAGCAATCCATTAGGCATGGAGCCATCAATGTTGAAAACATAACGCGTTGTCCACCAATGCAAAAAAAAGAATGATGAATTTTCCACACCTCTAATAACATAAAATCTCTAACTTCTACAACCTAATCAAAAAAGGTTTAAACTTTCTTTTTCTATGAGAAAATAGCATATGCTTATGCACTTATTTGAAAGAAAAAAACATCTAATCTAGTATATACAAGGTCTTAACCTTCTTTAAAACAAAGGCTTAAGATAGATCCCTTTGAGTAGAACAGGAAGGATTTCACCATCAAGCCTGGATAGTTAAAATTCATTGGCCTCTTTAAAACTATTGATGATGTAGTGACCACTATAGATAGCATCAAATTTAGAGTTGATGACATGTAACTGATTGAATGTTTGATAATGTTAAGTTGAAGATGATGTAAGACATTAAAATAGTTAATGGTTTGTATTGTCATTGATGTCAACTTGATATCATCTATATGGTCATGTACATAATTCCAAAGACTTCAGAGAATCAATGGAACAAAGATTATGCTTTCTACAATGCATAAAAGTCAAGTATTCACTAAGTGACAGACAACACCGATGAAGTGCACACCATCGGTAAAGACAGAGAAAAAGACGGAGAAAAAGACACAGTGATAACCAACAAGAAAAAGACAGTATTTCCCAACGAGTTGAAAATAGAGTTGCCCGACAAGAAAGATCCAATGATGCCCAACAGACAAAGATCCTGAAGCTAACTAAAGTTACACCGACGAAACTGGCAGTTGTCACCGACAACAAACTGCAGAATTGACCGACGAAATAGAGAGATCAGAAAATGACAAAATATCTAGCTGGCAGAGCTTAAGGATAGACTTAACTGGTTGTTTTATTTTCTTTATTCGACCATAGTTAAGTAATTGATTTAAAGAAGATTTATACAGTTGGCAAGAAGATAACTATGAGATAAATCAAGAGTTAAAGCCGTAAATCAAATTTGCAGGATTGTTTTTCACACCAAAAATCAAGAATTAAGTAATATCATGTCTATATAAGAGAAAAGCATAATTCATTTCCACAGGAAATTAGATACACAGAAGGGGAGTGAATAGAAAGAAGATACTGAAGAGAAACTGGTGAAGGATAAACTTCATACAGTCCTGATCAATCAAGCTAAGGGAGAGCTAAAGAATTCAATAGACATTGACGAACTGTGAAGCACAGCATCACAGAGTAGAAAGTGTGGAGCACAAAGGAATTGAATTGATACATTGATCAGAGAGGTATTGTACTTAAATAGATCTGAAAATCTGCAATTCAAGTTGCATTAGAAACATGTCATTGTGTTTCAATTTAACCATTGAAGCATCAAGTCTCTTAACAGAGCAGGACTTCATAGTCTTCTATAATTGAGGTATATCCTAAAAGATTACCAAAAAGGTTGATTCATAAAAGTAGCATTGAATTTGCAAAAATCATATTGACAGCCTAAGAAGGAGGTTGATTCAAGGATGGTAGCAAGATTTGCCTAAAGCCTATTGACAGTCTAAGAAGGAGGTTGATTCAAGGAAGGTAGAAAACTAGATGCCAGATACTAAGTGACAACCTATGTATAAAAATCCTCTAACAAGGTCGCACTTAACAGTGTGCTTGTAACCTTTAACAGGGTTAGATCCTAACAGGGTTCACTTCAGAAGAGTGAAAATTTGGGGTACCAGTCCCAGTGGTTTTTCCCTTAATAGGGTTTCCACGTTAAAATCCATGTGTTATGTGTGTATGGTTTATTACTTTATTATTTTATATTTCACATATGCATTTCTGGATTGATTGTTATACTCTGCATATTTACTGAGTATCGGTAAATAAGTTTTATTTCTTATCAATAATCAAGGAGAATAAGGACAGACAAGGTAAACCGACAGACAGTTAATTATTTCAAAGTATTTCAAGGCATGCATCTTGTAGGGATTTAATAATCTGAGGTGTATTGATTGGTGGATTAAAGTTTA
>MU228152.1:3330381-3372380 GCA_018584345.1 Thuja plicata | reverse complement strand
AGATCCATTGGAGGCCATTGAAGGATTCAAGCCAAAAAGTGCCCTTTTGGTGATCTCTCCATCCATCTTCTTCCAAAGCCCTTGTCAAGTTCAAGAATCCATTCAAGACTTGGTGTTGGAGATCTATGAGCAAGAGATTGAAGACATCCTTCCATTCTACATTCCATTTTTTGAAGCATACTTGTGGATCCACGGATTCGAATCCACCACAAGGACATTACAAGAAAGGTGAATTTGAGTTTTTGCTTTGCTATTCTTTATGCAATCTTCAATTACATATATTAAGGTTAATTCCAAAACCAGGGTTTGACCAAGGCAAACCCCTTTCCCCCAACAAACAAACATTTTCATTGTAGGTACAGGTTTGGGAATGTAGATCTGAGGCCAGATCTGGATACCCTTTTCAGATTTCTTTCAGACTGTGCGAACAGGGACACTTTCAGAGTTGAGCAGATCGAGTTGGAAAAAGTGGTATAGGGTCGACATTTTTCATAAGATGACATCAGAATGGAAAAATATTTATTGATTTTGTTCATCTCTGTGTTATGGTTCGGTATCAACTATCAGCATCTCCAGAAATAGTCTACAGATCTCAGAAAACAACAATCTTTTATCTGCCATTTTGCAAGGTTGGTACTTTCTCCTATTCTTTTCAATTGTTGTCATTAATCATATTAATCAATAAAATTACATAATTTAAGATCCCCTATCTTGGTCTCTTTCCAAATATTGGATTCATTTGTGTATTAACCCTTTGGGGTTGATCAAAATTGGATCTCCTATTTGTGTATTTGAGGGTGAAAGAAAGGAGCATCTTATCTTCCCTTAATCACAATCACAATTGCAAAATACAATCAATCAAATTCAAGTAAGTGTGAAGTGGGGTTAAGGAAATCAATACAAATAACGATTAACAATTCAAACCCTCCCCTTAAACCACAATTTTCCTCCTTTACATTTTAGTAACAACATCCAACACAACACACCTCATTTCATATGTTACAAGTTGAAATACTTGATTCCCCTCCAAGAGTATATAGGATGAAATCCTTTTCAAAATCATGATTAAAAGGAGTGGAATAAGATGCAATTTCATTTTTGACCTCCTTAAATATAGCTTTCTCTTCCTTTCTCCAAATAAACATCACATTTTTCTTTAGCATGGTTGTAAGAGGTTTAACCACAGTAGCAAGGTTGCGAATGAATTTTCTTAAAAATTTGATCCTACCAAGAATACTCTATAATCCTTTCTTTTGACAAGGGAGTGGGAGAGAAAAAATTGCCTTCACTCCTTCTGTATCTATGGCTAGGCCATCTTTTGATACAATGTGTCCAAAAATATTTCCCTGATCAATAGAAAATACACGCTTACTCACATTCAAAGGCACATTGTACTCTCTACATTTGACAAATACTTGCTTTAGATAATCAAAGTAATATATTGCATGCTTTGAATAAACAACTATATTATCAAGTTATATTAGCACATACTATACTAACACACCTTTAAAATATATTTCCATTTCCTTATGGAATATAAGACTTGCTTTGGTTATCCCAAATGGTATTTTACAGTAGGCATAAGTGACCCATTTAGTAGTAAATGCAATTTTGTATTAGACTAATTCTTGGACTAAGATTTGATTCGAATCTGAATAACCATCTAATAAAGAAAACCTTTCCAAGTCACTTAATTTAAACAATACTTTTTAAATATAAGGAAGGGGATGGTGATCTATAAGAGAATCCCTATAAAGGTCCCTAAAATCCACACACATTATGATTCATCCATTCTCATAATAGGAACAAGATTGGATACCCATGACGGATTTTTACTAGGAAAGATAATGTTATCCTCTATGAGTTTGGAGATCTCTTTTCTCATTAAGGTCTCAATATTAGGATTGACTCACCTTTATTTTTGTCTGATAAGCTTTGCATCATAGTTTAATTATATGGTATGTTGAGCTAAACTAGGGTCAAACCCCTTTAAATATTCACATGTCCAAGAAAATACTTCATTATAGTCTTGACAAAGATTGATGAAAATCTCTTGTCCAATTTCAGAGCATACCTTTCCCAAGTTGAGTGTCTTTTCGTCAGTAATAGTGATTGACTTGTAATCACCCTTGTTTGTAGCTAGGTTTGGACCTTTATTTCTCACTTGATCACCAGAGTTAAAGATTCCCTCCAAGGTTACTAAATATTTAGGCATCTTGTTGGAATTGAGCTGCATAATTTGATCTCCATATTGGTCTTGCAAAATGGATTGATTTTTAGCAAAAAATTATGCTTCATTTGATAATAAAAAATTGGCAATTTGTAAATCTGAATCAAATGCTTGCCAATTTTTTTTATTTTTTTGGATAGTAGGCCTCACAAAAAGCCTAAGATGTTGTTTCTTTATGTCTACAACAAGCCTAAGATGTTGTTTCTTTATGTCATACTAAGCACCAATTGCACTGCAAGTTAGGCAACATGTTTATTTCAATTCCTACAAACATTCTGAATATTAAAGGTCTCAAACCCTTCAATTAAGTCCCAAACTTTGTGTTTGTAATATTTGAGAAGGTTTTTCTTTGTTTTTCTTTGATTTTTGATCTAATTAACAAATAGCTTACTATATCTGAAGACTTGCAAAGATTTTATTCCTCTCCTTTGTGCAACTTGGAGACCTTAGATCAAGGCATCATATTCAACTACATTGTTAGTGCACCTAAAATGGAGCTATAGACACCAAAAAATCTCCATACGTGAAAACATTCAACCTTATTCTATCCTATCCAATTAAATAAATATTTATTATTTATTTAATAAACCTTTACCTTTAATTTATCCCTAATTAAATAAATTTACATTTATATAATTAAATCAGCTTTTATCCTACCCTCTATTAAATAAATTATATTTATTTAATCACCTTTATCCCTTATCCTTGATTGAATAAATTTACATTTATTTAATTTTATCTTATCCCATTTCTTGATACTTTAATTAATCCTAAATTAGTTAAACTAACCTAGCCTATTTCCCCTCACCCAGTTGCACAATACTAAAAAGTTGACTTGCATCTTAACCCTTTATTTAATTAAGTAAATGAATTTGTATACTTATTTAACCCCTTTCCACCCACTTGGAATTAAACAATGCATTTAATTCTATTTAAGCACATGGATCCCAACTTTAACCCTCACCTAACCTCACTCCCCTAACCTAACCCATCCTTCTAACTCAAACCAACCCACTTTCCCACTAGTTAGTCCTAATCTCCCACCTAGTCACTCACTAATCATTTGAAAAATCCTAATCAAATGGATTAGAAAACCCAAGTCAACTCTTGTCCCATCACATTTTAAATTTCAAAATTCAAATTTACCCTCCACATGTGCACTTACCTTAAGCCACTCAAGTCTTACACATTCGTCCCCTCTCTCTTCTTCCAAATTTTGTCAGGCATGTGTGAGAAACCTTGAGCCTTTAACCTCTTACATCCCCCCCACTTGGCATTTATTGTCCCACTCCTCAAGGTTGTTCACACATGTGTGAGAAACTCATCCCTTTTCAATGGTCAACTCCCTTGCTTATTTGGCTTCCACCTCATTGATCCTGTGCAATCTTAGCCCTCCATTCAACTTTAAATATCAACCATTCATTTCTCACAAAAATCTATAAATTGAGAGCCCTCTCCTCATTCCTCACATCATCTTTTCAAACATTATTATGTTGTAGGATTTTTAGAAACCATATACCTTCTATAATAAATCATGTAAACTTTACTATTTTTGAGGTTTGCCTGTTATTGTTTTGAGTAGGTTTCTTGTTTCTATTCTTCACATTTACAAGTTTTCCATATCATTCTAGGTGTGTGTGATTATGTAGGAATAAGTCTAGTTGATTATGCTTGTTCTTTATTGATATTTTTACACACTACATTTTTGCATGCCTAGTGGGACCCACTTCACAGGTCACTCTACAAACTAAGTCTTCTAATGTATTTTTTATTTCTCTTTGTGAGCTTTTTAGCTTGTAGGTTGAAGGAGAACTTGGAGATCGACTTTTGCAAAGAGTCACAAATCATGAAAATATCCTCACCAATGTATTTGGATCATCCAAGAGAGGAATTTTGACATATTACTCTTATCCTTTCCTTGTCTTTCTATTTTCAAATTATAGGATCATATATATAGTGAATACATATCTTATTTTTCTTTGTATATTCTCATTTATATTTAAAATATATTGGTTTATATTTTCCAAAAAAATACACATTTGTCTCTATAACATACAAAAATTGGTGAGTAACCCAAATAAGATAGAAAACTCACCAAAATATATCTTTGTATTATTATTATGGAGGAAGATTCCAAGACTAGCTAAAGGAAACCCAATTAGTACAAGGTAATGTGTCAATTCGTGATCTTCACAATATAGTGTCTAGGTTGTTCTTCCTATTTTTGAAAGAGGGTTTTGTAAATGATATGAAATGAAATGACAGAGAGAGTTTTCTCACCTTGAGGGCTAAGGTTCAAATCTAAAAAAGGTTTATCAAATGGAATCGAGAATATAAACTAAACTGGATTTGGAACCTAGGAGCCAAAAACTGCAATCTATGAAAATTTGGAAGTCACTACAAATAGGTCAACTTCTTGGGTATGGTAAACTTGGGGTATAGGTCAACTTTGACCAATACCTAATTGTGTCAGAAATAGAAATAGTTTCTGGGTCTAGTAGATCTTCTACAGGGCTTTCTAGATCTACAACTAAAAATATACTTCTGAACTACAGGGTATAGGTCAACTTTGACCTATACCCGAGAGTGTCAAAATCTAGAATAGAAAGTGGATCTAGGAAGTTCTTCCAAATGGGTCCTCATATTTGCAACTATATCTGTCTTTTGAACCTACACCTACACAAAATAGAGAAGGGAAAATTTTTGGGGGAAGGGGGCTTGCCTTGGTCAAGCCCTTGTTTAGGAATTAACCTTGAATTGAAATAAAGGAAATGCTAGAATGTAATAAAGATTAAATCTAAAAATGAAATGTATCATATCACGTAGATACAATTTTTCTTACTATGTGATCAAGTATGTTGATGCAATAGCCTTGACTCAACACACAAACCAAAAGGAAATTATGTAACACAAAACCTTATGTAGTAGATGCTTGTAATTTACCTCAATGTAGGATTGAAGAAGAAAAGGAAGAAGACTTTAATGTATGAATGTGTATCTCCTCCTTTGGTGTAAAACCCCGTTGTCTCCAATGAATAAATAATCTAGATCTATGGAAGGAGATGCATGCTTGATTGAATGATAGATGGATTCTTTGTGATTCTTGGGTCACTGGATTCTTGATGACTTCAACTGAGGCGTGTGGACTAGCGAAGACCTATTTGGGGCCAACCACAAAGATGTAACATTCTTAATGATTCATGAGCACAAATTATGGATCTTGTCACGTAACTGATGATTTTTATTTGTTAAATACTTGTGTAAGGTACCATTTGTATCTTAACAAGGTTCTATGTAATTTTTTATGCATTGGGGAAATATTAACAGGCCAACCTAATTGCTTATTGTAACTTCTATAAAGTAAAGTAGTGCCTTGATGTATTGGATATTGTGAGCATGTGGATGTAATTTTTTCTAGATGTATAGTAGTGATTATGTTTGTAATACACTTCATTGGAACTCTATAATCAAATAAAGTTGCTATCATTTAGATCATTGTTATAAGTATACTTTTATACTTCTCTATAGATAGTGAGTCCATAAGGTGGGTTTAACCTTCGGAAGGTGGATTTAACCTTCACTTTAGGTAGTGTGCTCGGGCAGTGATCTCATCATTTCATTCAACTCTTAATAGGGTTGAGAAGACTCCTAACAAGATTTTTCCTTTAACATGGACTTGTACTGGATGTAATAATCAACTCATAACAGGATTAGATGTCCTAACAGGGATACAATATTTATAGTGCATTATTTGTGGGTGCTAATTATCACAAGGGTTTTCCCTTAATAGAGTTTTCCCCAACAAAAAAAGACGTGTTTTATGGTGTTGTTCTTGAGGTGTTCAGATTTACATTGTTTAATTGGTTTAAAGTTTAAATTTTAAATATTTTGCATATAACTGAGTCACCCCCCCTCTTAGTTGTATTATTCCTAGTAATTGGTATCAAATCTTGTGGTCCTCTGAGAGAAATATTAACCGCTTTAGGTGATTCTGAGATGGCTTACTATACAAAGGAGAGTCCAAAAATTGATGCTAAACAATTTTGACAGTTGGAAGAACAAGATGAGAACTCATCTGATCTACTTGGTAATTGACTACTAGATGATTACAAAGAAGGATGAACCTATCAAAGTAGAAGATGAAATAGGAAATGCTACTAAATAATAAAATAAATTTTTTTCTTGCAATATGGTTGCAAGAGAAGCATTGATAAGTGTGCTCTCTAAGGAAGAATTTACCGACGTTAAAGATCTTGATTCAGATCACAAGATCTGGAAAAGGCTAGAGGCTCTATATGAATGAGATCAGTACATTAAGTAGGAAAAACTATAGAATTGGAAGGCTAAAATGGAGAATTTGAGGATGCGAGATGATGAGAATGTCATAGCATATGTACAGAGGGTTACAAAGGTTGTTACTAGAATCACAAACTTAGGAGGCACGTATACTGAATATGAAGTGATCACAAAGATTATTATATATTTGATACCTTCCTTCAAGACTAAAGTTCAAGTGATAGAGAAGATAATACTACTGAAAAAAAATTCCAATGGAGAAGTCTTGATTGCTAAGCTGGCCATCTTTGAGACCATAGAGTTATAGGATGCATTTGCCAAAGTGGAGTCTGCATTCAATGCTACTATTCATAATGACAAAAATAATTTATCAAGCCTTAGGAGCACTAGAAGAAGTAATAGAAATGAAGAGCTTGGATAATATTCTAATGATTGAGAAGAGATTAAAGAAAAATAAACAAAATTGGACGAACTTGTGGCTCTAATATCAAAAAGGGAAGGGAAAGGTAAGGGTAAGTTTGAAGAAAAATTACCCCTGAAATGATTATGTTATAATAAGATTGGTCATTTTGCATCTAGATGTCCTATAAGGGTTCCTAAGCATAAGCCTAAGTTTTACAAGTCAAATTACTCCAAGGATGAGGAATGCTACTATGCTAGTGAATATGTGTTTGATGATGATTTTATAAATGATGGGAATGAAATTGGATTTATTGCTATTAAAGATGATGAACCTATTCATGAAGAAAAATCCCTAGTCTCGCATGTTGAAAATAAATCAGATTGGATCATTGATAGTGGTTGTTCATATCATACGACTGGTGATAAAGATTAATTTGTTCAACTTAATAGATATGATGGTGGTGTAGTCAGATTTGGTATAACACTACTAAGTTGATCATTGGAGTAGGTTCAATCTCTTTTGATGATAAAACTAGAATTGATGATGTCTTACTTATTGATGGACTTAAGAACAACTTGTTGAGTGTTGGATAGCTTTTAGATAAGGGATATCACTTACAGTTCATAGATGGAATGTGTACTATCAAAGGTCAATCTAGAAACTTGATCGCATCAGGAACTAATTCAAGAGGTAATGTGTTTGAGCTAAATACTAAAAAGGAAACTTGTTTTGTTGCGAAGGTAGATGAAATTTAGTTATGGAATAGGGGAATTTGTCACATAAATTTTGATAATATTTTAAGGGATAGTAAAACTAATGCAGTTAGAGATTTTCCTAAAGCCTTATAACACTATGTGTAGAGAGTGTGTAATGGGAAAATAAACTAAGAGTAGCTTTTAGAGAAAATCATTTTCAGAAAGAGGGAAGTTGGATTTGGTACATACAGATCTTTGTGGTCCTACAAGGACTAGATCCTAATATGGTGAAAGGTACTTTATAGTTTTTTTTAAAGACTATTCTAGGATGATGTGGGTTGAATTTCTCATAGAAAAATATGAAGCATTTGATAAGAACAAGATTTTCAAAGAAAAAGCTGAGAATGAATTAGGTCTTCAGATAAATTTTTTGAGGTCAGACAGAGGTGGAGAGTTTACATCATATTTGTCCAATTATTACTATGAAAGTATTGGGTTTTATAGATAGACTTGTGCTCCTAGGACACCTCAACAGAATGGGATATCAGAAAGAAGAAATACAAATATATTGTATGCGGCCAAGACTATGTTGCTTAAAGGTAATGTATCGCATATGCATTGGAGAGAAGTAATCAATACTATTGTCTACACTTTGAATAGAATTCGGATCAAAGAAGGTACTAATAATACACCCTATGAACTTTGGTTTGGTTATGCTCCTACTATAAAATACCTCAGAATATTTGGTAGCAAGTGTTATATCAAAAGAGATGATGAAATTGGAAATTTTGAAGCTAGAAGTGATGAAGGAATTTTCCTTGGCTATTCTACTAGAAGTAAGTCTTATAAATGTTTCAATATAATATTGAGAAAAATAGTTGAAAGTGCTAATGTGAAAATTTATGAGAGGTTTCAGATTGAGATCCCAAAGAATGAGAAGAATACTGAAAATCAAGAGGCATAAAAAATTCTTAACATTTAGACATGCTTGGATGATCCTATAGAAGCACAAAATACACCAAGGTATGTTAAGATGAATCATCCTAATAATTAGATTATTGGTGATGTTAGTAAGGGCATGATGACAAGGTATAAAGGTAGAAATGATCTTTTTTTGATTTCACAAGTAGAACCTAAGACTACTGATGGGGCATATAAAGATGAATATTGGATTAAGATAATGCAGGAGGAATTAGATCAAATAGAGAAAAAAAACTTGGGAATTGGTTCCCAGACCTAAGGGAAATAATGTAAATAGAACTAAATGGGTTTTTAGAAATAAAATGAATGAAGAAGGCATGGTTGTAAGAAAGAAGGCTAGACTGGTCTGCAAGGGCTATTCACAACAAGAAGGTATAGACTTTGAAGAAATATGTGGACTTGTTGTGAGGTTAAACGTAGTGATATTTTTCCTTGCTTATGTAGCACATAAAGACTTTAAGGTATATCAGATGAATGTGAAGTCTACATTTCTGGAACGTGGTCTAGAGGAAGAGGTCTATATTGAGAAACCTGATAGTTTTCCTTTGACACATGATGAAGACATGGTTTGTAGATTGAAGAAGGCATTGTATGGTTTGAAATAAGCTCCTAGATCTTGGTATGCTTAGTTAGACAAATATTTATTACATCTTGGTTTCAGAAAAGGTAGTTCAAATAGTAATCTATATTTGAGAAAGTGTGAAGATGGAATCTTGATTGTTGAAGTCTTTTCTAATGAAATAATTTTTGGAGGCAATGATGAAATGAGAAACAAAATCTCTAAGGAAATGAAAAGTGAATTTGAAATGTCTATGATAGGAGAAATGAAGTTCTTCCTTGGTTTGCAAATTACTCAAAGTAAACATGGTATATATATTTCTCAAACCAAGTATTTTAAGGAGTTGTTAAAAAAGTTTAGAATGGAATATTCCAAACCTATTGGAACACCCATGTTTACTAGATGCAAGCTTACTACTAGTGATGAATCTCAAAGTGTTTTTCAGACAAAATACATATCCATGATTGGAGGTTTGCAGTATTTAACTCACACTAGACCAAACATAACCAGTGCAGTTAGAATTTTTTTGAGGTTCCAAGATGATCCTAAGGAGACTCACCTTGTTGCAGTTAAAAGGATATTAGGATATTTGAAAGGGACACTAGAATATGCTTTATGGTATGAAAATTCTGATGATTTTTACATTACAATATTATACTGACATTGATTGGGCATGATGTGTTGATGAAAAAAATACTAGTGGTGGAGCATTTTTTAATGAAAATAGGTTGGTTTCATGGTTAAGTAAGAAGAAGGATTGTATAGCTCAATCTACTGCTGAATCAGAATATGTAGTTGCTACTATAAATTGCACATAGATTATTTTGATGAAATAGATGCTAAAGGACATTGGGATAACCTTTGAATATCCAATGGCTATACATTGTGATAATACAAGCATAGTGAACATGTCAAAGAATCCTATTATGCATTCAAAGACTAAACATATTTTAATCAAGTATCACTTTTTGAGAGACAAGGTTGAAGAAAAGGAAGTCATATTGGAGTACATCGGTACAAAGGAGAAAATAGAAGATATATTCACTAAAAATTTTCCAAAAGATGCATTTTAGTATCTCAGAGGTATGCTTGGGGTGAGAACCCATCCTTGTGAGAACTAAATATTGTAGGAATACATCAGTCCAAAAGTTATTAGAGCTATATTATTCTTTGGACTTTATGCTTGGATCTACTTCTTAGGGGGGGGTGATCACAGGAACACAACAGAACATATTTGGGTTATTAAGCACCTTGTTTTTTTGCAGCCATGAAGATTGTAAAAAGATACACCTTGCATAGGTGGTATGTGCAGAGAAGGAAAAGAGCTATGGCATCCTTTTCCATTAATTTAAAAGGGGGAGTGATATAAGTAAAAAATTCCTACTGTCTTAGGGGGAGCTGTGAAGAGGTGTTGACATTCATTTTTTGTCATTGATGTCAACATATGTTTCAGTTGGATGCATTAGAAGTTTCATAAAGGTTGGTTATCACAGGAACAGGCAATATTTAAAGATGTATACAGATATTGTACAACATGTGAGAGTATACAAGAATGGCTATATGTAGAGGGATGAGTGTATACCTTATGTATAAGGTAACTAGATCTCATGTTATTATTTGAATGAGTTATAGTTGTTTTGGTGAAGTCTGGTTCCAAAGTAGTGATAGAGGATTATGACAGAGATGGTCTCTGATTTTTTGGTATAACTTGGATGGAAGAATGGGTCATGGTATGTAAGCTTAAGGAATGATAAAAGATGCATGAGAGAACATTATTTGTGATTCTAGGTTCGTTGGTTTCTTGATGATGTCAATTGAGGTGTGTGGACTAGAAAAGACCTATTTGGGGCCGACCACAGAGATGTAATGCTCTTAATGATTGGTGAGCATGAATTATGGATCTTGGTGTGTAACTAATTATTTGTATTTGTTAAATAATTGTGTAAGGTGTTGTTTTTATCTTAGAAAGGGCCTATGTAATTGTTTGTGCATTGGGGAATTTTTAACAGGCTAACCTAATTTCTTATTGTAACTTGTATAGAAAGGAAAGTGGCATCTTGATGTATTGTATGGATTGCATGTACTGGATGTTCCGAGCATGTGGATGTAAGTTCTACTGGATGTATCAGTGATTATGTTTGCAATACACATCATTGGAACAGTATAAGAAAAGTAAGTTGCTATCAGTCAGTTCACTATTATAAGTATACTTTTATAATTCTCTTTGGACAGTGAGTCCAGAAGGTGGGTTTAACCTTCACTTTGGGTAGTGTGCTTAGGAAGTGAGCTAATCATTTCATTCAACTCTTAATAGGGTTGAGAAGACTCCTAACAGGGTCTTTCCTTTAACAGGGACTTGTACTAGATGTAATAATCAGCTCCTAATAGGGCTAGATCTGCTAAAGGGGATGTAATATTTCTAGTGCATTATTCATGAGTACTAATTCCCACTGGGTTTTTTCCCTTAACAGGGTTTTCCTTGACAACAAAATACTTGTGTTACAGTATTGTTCTTGGAGTGTTTATATTTTCATTAAGTAATATGTTTAAAGTTTAAAGTTTAAATATTTGGCATACAACTTATTCACCCCCTCTCAATTGTATTATTCCTAACACTAAGGTAACTACATCTTATGTTAATATTTACATGAGTTATAATTGTTTTGGTGAAGACTCGTTACAAAGTAGTGATAGAGGATTATGACAGAGGTGGTCTCTAATTTTTTGGGATAACTTGGTTGTGAGCATGGGTCATGGTATGCGAGCTTAAGGAATGATACAAGATACATGGGAGAACATTCTTTGTGATTCTTGGGTTGCTAGATTCTTCATGATGTCAGTTGAGGCGTGTGGACTAGAGAAGACCTATTTGGGGATGACCACAAAGATGTAACATGCTTAATGATTCATGAGCATGAATTATGGATCTTGGTGTGTAACTGATGATTTGTATTTTTAATCTACTTGTGTAAGGTATCGTGTGTATCTTAGCAAGGGTCTATGTAATTTTTGTGCATTGGGGAAGTCTTAATAGACCAACCTAATTGCTTGTTGTAAATTTTATAAAGGAAAGTAATGTATTGATGTGTAAGTGGATATATTGGATGTTGTGAGCATGTGGATGCAAGTTCTGTTGGATGTAGAGTAGTGATTATGTTTGTAATGAACTTCATTGAAACTGTATAGGCAAAGCAAGTTTCTATCAATTAGTTCACTATTATAAGTATACTTTTATACTTCTCTTTGGATAGTGGATTGAGAAGGTGGGTTTAGCCTTCATAAGGTGGACTTAACCTTCACTTTGGTTAGTTTTCTTGGGCAATGAGCTCATCATTTCATTCAACTACTAACAGGGTTGAGAAGACTCCTAACATGGTTTGTCCTTTAACAGGGACTTATAATAGATGTAATAATCAGCTCCTTACATGGCTAGATATCCTAATAGGGATAAAATATTTCTATTTCATTATTTGTGGATTTTAATTCCCATCAGGTTTTTTCCCTTAATAGTTTTTTCCTCGACAAAAAATGCTTGTGTTATGGTGTTGTTCTTGAAGTGTTCAAATTTGCATTAAGTAATTAGTTTAAAGTTTAAATTTTAAAATATTTGGCATACAACTGATTCACCCCCCCTCTAAATTGTATTATTCCTAACAATTTATATCAGAGCTTGTGGTTCTCAAAGAGAAATCTTAACCGCTTTAGGTGATTCTGAGATGGCTTACTATAAGAACGAGAATCCAAACTTTGATGCTAAAAATTTTGACAGTTGGAAGAACAAGATGAGAACTCATCTGATCTTCTTGGGAATTGGTTTTTGGATCATTCAAATAAGGATGAACAATTCAAGGAAGAACATGAATTAGGAAATTCTACTAAAGAAGAAAATAGATTGTTTTTTTTTTTAATATGGTTTCAAGAGAAGCACTTATAAGTGCGCTCTCTAAGGCTGAATTTATTGACATTAAAGATCTTGATTTAGATCACAATATTTGGACAAGGATAGAGGCCCTATATGAAGGAGATGAGTACACTAATGAGGAAAAAATATATAATTAGAAGGTTAAAATGGAGAATCTAATGATGTGAGATGATGAGAATATCAGAGCATATGTACAAAGGGTTCCAAAGCTTGTTATAGGAATCAGAAACTTAGCAGGCACATATACTAAAGATGATGTGATCACAAATATTCTTAGATCCTTGACACCTCCCTAAAAGACTAAAGTTCAAGGGATAGAGGATATCATACCACTGACAAAAAATTTCAACAGAGAAGTCTTGATTGCTAAGCTGACCACCTTTGATACCGTAGAGTTACAAGATACTTTACCCAAAGTGGAGTTTGCATTCAAGGCTACTATTCATAATGACAAAAAGACTTTATCAAGCCCTGTCAGAACTAGGATAAGAAATAGACATTAAGAGCTTGGATAATATATTGATGAGTGTGTAGAGATTGAAGAAGAAGATAGGAAATTGGATGAACTTGTGGCTCTAATAGAAAAAAAAAAGAAAGGAAAGGAGAGGTAAGGGTAAATTTGAAGGAAAATTACACCTAAAATGTTTTTCTTATAACAAGATTGGTCATTTTGTATCTAGATGTCCTACAAGGGTTCCTAAGATTAAACCTAAGTTTTATAAGTCTAATTACTCCAAGGATGAGGAATTCTACTATGCTAGTGAAGGTGTGTCTGATGATGATTCTGTGAATGATGGGAATAAAATTGGATTTATTGCTATTAAAGATGATAAACATATTCATGAAGAAAAAGATCTAGTCTCGCATGTTGAAAATAAATTAGACTGGATCATTGATAGTGGTTGTTCACATCATATGACTGGTGATAAAGATAATTTTTTTCAAATGAATAGATATGATGGTGGAGTAGTTAGATTTGGTGATAACACTCCTAAATTGATCATTGCAGTAGATTCAATCTCTCTTAATGGTAAAACCAACATTGATAATGTTTTACTTATTGATGGACTTAAGAACAATGTGTGGAGTGTTGGGAAGCTTGTATAAAAGGGATATCATCTGTAGTTCATGGATAGAAAATGTACTATCAGAGGTCAATCTGTAAACTTGATTGCAGTAGGTACTAAGTCAAGAGGTAATGTGTTAGATCTGAATACTACAAAGGCAACTTATTTTATTGCAAAGGTAGATGACAGTTGGTTATGGAATAGGAGATTTTGTCACATAAATTTTGATAATATTGTAAGGGCCAGTAACACTAATGCAGTCATACATTTGCCAAAAATTGTGAAGCCTACTAACACTATGTGCAGAGAGTGTGTGATGGGAAAACAAACTGATAGATGCTTTAAGAGAAATCCTTTTTAGCAAGAGGGAAGTTAGATCTAGTACATACAAATATTTTTGGTCCTACAAAGACTAGATCCTACTATGGTTAAAGGTACTTTATACTTTTTGTTGATGACTAGTCTAGGATGATGTGGGTTGCATTTCTCATAGAAAAATATGAAGCCTTTGATAAGTTCAAGAATTTCAAAGCAAAAGTTGACAATGTATTAGGTCTTAAAATAATATGTCTAAGGTCAGATAGATGTGGACATTTTACATCAGATTTGTTTAATGCTTACTGCAAAAATCATGGAATATACAGATGAACTTCTACTCCTAGGACACCTCAGTAGAATGGGATAGCAGAAAGAAGAAATAGAACTATATTGGATGTGGCCAGGACTATTTTTCTTAAAGGTAATGTATCTCATATGCATTGGAGAGAAGAAATAAGTATTGGTGTCTATACTTGGAATAGAATTTGGATAAAAAAAGGTACTGATAATACACCCTATGAACTTTGGTTTGGTTATGCTCCTAGTGTAAAATACTTCAAAATATTTGGTAGCAAGTTTTATGTCAAAAGAGATGATGAAATTGGAAAGTTTGATGCTAGAAATGATGAAGGAATTTTCCTTGGCTATTCTACTAGAAGTAAAGCTTATAAATGTTTCAATCTAAGATTGAGGAAAATAGTTGAAAGTGCTAATGTGAAAATTTATGAGAGGTTTCGGATTGAGATCCCAGAGAATGAGAGGAATACTGAAAATCAAGAGACAAAAAAATTCTTAATATTTAGACATGCTTGGATGATCCTATAGTAGCACAAAAGACACCAAGGTGTGTTAAGATGAATCATCTTGAGAATCAGAATATTGGTGATGTTAGTAAGGGCATGATGACAAGGTCTAAAGCTAAAAATGAGCTTTGTTTGGTTTTGAAAGTATAACCTAAGACTATTGATGAGGTATGTAAAGATGAATATTGGATTAAGGCAATGCAGGAGGAATTAGATCTGATAGATAAAAAAATTTGGGAATTGGTTCCCGGACCTAAGGACACGAATGTAATTGAAACTAAATGGGTTTTCAGAAATAAAATGAATGAAGGAGGCATGGTTGTAGGAAATAAGGCTAGACTGGTGTGCAAGGGCTATTTACAACTAGAAGGTATAGACTTTGACGAATCTTTTGCACTATTTTTGAGGTTAGAAGTAGTGATATTTTTCCTTGGTTATGCAGCACATAAAGGTTTCAAGGTATATCATATGGATTTAAAGTATGCATTTCTAAATGGTGACCTATAGAAAGAGGGCTATGTTGAGCAACCTGATGGTTTTCCTTTGACACGTGATGAATACATGGTTTTCAAATTGAAGAAGGCATTGTATGTTCTGAAAGAAGCTCCTAGAGATTGGTATTCTTAGTTAGATAGGTATTTATTATATCTTGGTTTCAAAAAAGGTAGTATAGATAGTAATTTATACTTGAGAACTTGTGAAGATGGAATCTTGATTATTGAATTCTTTGTGGATGATATAATATTTGGAGGCAATGATGAAATGAGTAACAAATTCTTTCAGGATATAAAAAGTGAATTTGAAATGTCTATTATTGGAGAAATGAAGTTCTTCCTTGGTTTTCAAATTACTCAAAGTAAACATGGTATTTTTATTATTTAAACTAAGTATCTTAAAAATTTTCTAAAGAAGTTTGGAATGGAAGATTGTAAACTTTTTGGAACACCCATGGTTAGTGGATGAAATCTTACTATGACTAATGAAAATACAGGTCCATGATTCGAGGTTTGCAGTATTTAACTCACACTAGAATAGACATAGCTAGCGCAGTGGGAATTATTGTGAGGTTTCAAATTGATCCTAAGGAGACTCAGCTTGATGTAGTTAAAAGGATATTCAGATAATTAAAAGGGACACTGCAATATGGTTTATGGTATTAAAAGTATGATGTTGATTGGGTAGGAAGTTTTGATGATATAAAAAGAACCAGTGGTGGAGCATGTTTCCTTGGAAAAATATTGGTTTCATGGTTAAGTAAAAAGTGGGACTGTATAGCTCAATCTACTACTGAATCAGAATATGTATTCGCTTCTATAAATTGCACAAATATTTTTTGGATGAAAGAGATGCTAAAGGACATTTCTGATAATCTTTGAAGAGCCAGTGGTTAAACATTGTGATAATACAAGCACATTAAACATGTCAAAGAATCCTATTATGCATCTAAAGACTAAACATATTTCAATCAAGTATCACTTTTTGAGAGACAAGGTTTAAGAAAAGGAAGTGAGATTGGAATACATCGATACAAAGGGGAAAATAGAATATATGTTCACTAAACCTTTCTCAAAAGATGTCTTTGAGTATCGCAGAGGTATTCTTGGGGTGAGAACCCTTCCTTATGAGTACTAAATGATGTAGGAATGCATAAATCTAGTAGTTATTAGAGCTATACTATTATCTATACTTTATGCTTAGATCTACTCCTCTAGGGGAGTGGTCATAGGAACACAACAAAACATATTTAGGTGATCAAGCACCTAGTTTCTTGTAGGTATGAAGATTGTAAAAAGATACACCTGGCAGAGATGGGATGCGCAGAGAAGGAAAAGATCTATGGAACCCTTTTCCATTGATGTCAAAGGGGGAGAGATATAAGTGAAAAATCCCTATTGTCTTAGGAGGAGCCGTGAAGAGGATATTGAGAAGATTATATTAAGAAAGTTACTTTTGGGTTGATGGTTTTTCACATATGTTGACATCAATTCCAAAGGAGGATATTGTTGGAATTTTTTCAGTTTGAGGTATTGAAATTCATTTTTTTCATTGATGTCAACATATGTTTCAGTTGAATGCATTAGAATTTTTAGTAAGATTGGTTATCATAGGTACAAGCAAGATTGACAGATGTGTATAGATAGTGTACAACGTGTGAGAGTATGTGAGAATGGATCTGTGTTGAGAAATGAGTGCATACCTTATGTCTAAGGTTGATTTATCTTATGTTGTTATTTGTATGTGTTATAGTATTTTTGGTGAAGACTGATTATAGAGCAGTGACAGAGGGTTATGACAGAGGTGGTCACTAATTTTTTGGGATAACTTGGATGCGAGAATGGGTCATGGTATGAAAGATTAAATAATGATATAAGATACATGGGAGAACATTATTTGTGATACTTGGGTCATTTTATTCTTCATGACATCAGCTGAGGCGTGTGAACTAGCGAAGACTTATTTGGGGCCAACCAGAGAGATGTAACGTGCTTAATGATTGGCGAGCGTGAATTATGGATCTTAGCTTGTAACTGATGATTTGTATTTTTTATTTACTTGTGTAAGGTACCGTGTGTATCTTAGAAAGGTTCTTTGTAATTTTTTGTGCATTAAGGAAGTCTTAACAGGATGACGTAATTTCTTGTTGTAACTTGTATAAAGGAAAGTAGTGTCTTGATGTGTAAGTGGATGTATTGGATGTATTAGATGTATTGGATGCTATGAGCATGTGGATGAGAGTTTTGTTGGATATAGAGAATTGATTATGTTTATAATACACTTCATTGGAAATGTATAGGTAAAGCAAGTTTTTATTAGTCAGTTCATTGTTATAAGCATACTTTTATACTTGTCTTTGGATAGTTGATCAAAAAGGTGGGTTTAACCTTCACAAGGTGGATTTAACCTTAACTTTGGGTAGTGTTCTTGGGTAGTGAGCTCATCATTTCATTCAACTCCTAACAGGGTTGAGAAGACTCCTAACTGGGTTTGTCCTTTAACAGGGACTTATACTGGATGTAATAATCAGCTCCTAACATGGCTAGATCTCCTAACAGGGATACAATATTTTTAATGCATTATTTGTAGGTGTTAATTCCCATCGGGTTTTTTCCCTTAACAAGGTTTTCCTCGACAACAAATACTTGTGTTATGGTGTTGTTCTTGAAGTGTTCATATTTTGATTAAGTAATTGGTTTAAAGTTTAAAGCTCAAAGTGTTTGGCATACAATTGATTCACCCCCCCCCCCCCTCTCAGTTCTATTATTCCTAACAAATCCATCATTTAATAAAAATAAAGTAAGATTCCTATGATTTTATCATGCAAATGAAATTAAATTAAATGATAATTTAAATATGATAAAACAATAATCACTAATTCAACAACATTTCTCCACTTCGCAATTCTCCCCTTTCTTCAAAGTGAAGGCTTGGTTATATAGAAATCTTCTAAAAATGGATGGAGAAGATCGATCAATGAAGAGTGGTTGAGATTCATTCCAAACTAGCATAATCCATGTGCAACTAATTTGATTGGTCGAGAGAACCAGTTAACTGAATTGATTGATCAGTTATTTGGGAAACTTCCAAAATGAAAGGTTAGTAAACTAAATTGACTTTTTAGTTAACTGAATTGTTTCCAAAATGACAATCAATTTGTAGGATTTGAGACAAACAAATCCATAGTTCGCCAAGAACCCTTGCATGCAAATGAACTGTTATAGGAAGGAAGCTGAAGAGACAAAATGCAAAGCTTGGAAAATCTCAAGCGGTGTGAGAGAAAATCTATTCCAAGATGAATTAACAAATAATTACAAGATTTCAACCTATAAGGTGAACGAAACCCTAAAAAAGGTAAAAATCTAGGTTGTGCATAATAATTAATATAAATATTAATTATATGCACCTAAGAGACAGCTTAAGTAAAATAGAGTAATAAACAACTTAAATAATTAAATCAAAGTGATCTAATTAATAAGTGAAGACATAATTACTCTAACACCCCCCCTTAAGCGAAGCTCAGGAGGTAAGCTAAACTAGCACAACTATGAAAGCAAGAAATGGGTCCCGACATTAAGGCCTAATCAGGTACCCAATAAAAGGAAATCTCTATAAACTGGAGACAAAGGAGAAAACCCAGTGGGAAAAAACCATCTCCAAAAAGAGATAGAAAAAACATGCTGAAAAAAAAAACATGAAGGAAGGAAGGCCTCAAGAAGACCTCCCAAGGACAACTTCCATCACCCCAAGCATAGAACACAATTGAAGATAGTGTGGAGATGCAAAAGGTTTGGTGAAGATTTCAGCAACCTGTGCGTCAATGGGAATGTACTCCAAAGTGAGAACACCATCCTGAATCTGCTAATGGATGAAATGCATATGAAGCTTAATGTGTTTAGTACATTGATGCTCCACCGGGTTGTGGGAAATGTGAATAGAACTCTGCACCAAAGAATAGTGGGACAATCAGGAGGAAAAGAAAACTCAGTCATCAACTATCGAAGCCATAAAATATCCTAACTAGCATGCTTGCAGCTCTGTACTCAGCCTTTATAGATGAAAGTGCGTGAGCATCCTACTTCTTGCACAACCATGTGATAGGACCAGAGATAAGACAAAAGACAAAGCCAGAAGTAGATGACTTCCGATCATCAACATCACTAGCCCAATCTGATTTAGTGAAGCCAACAATGTGAGGAGCCCCTGATGTGTAATGAATGTCATACATTAGAGTTCCCTGAATGTATCTCAAAATACGCTTGGTAGCTTGCTAGTGACTCTCATGAGGATCATGTGAGAACTGAGAGACAAGACCAACTATAAAGGAGAGATCAGGATGAGTGTGTGTCAGGTACAAAAAACTACCAACCAACTACTGATACAATGTAGGATCCACTAAAGGTGAAGCGTAAGAGGTAGACAAGGTAACACCCAACTAAAAAGGTGTGGGAGAAGGCTTGCACAAAAGCATGTCAAAGCACTGAAGCATGTCAAGAGCATACTTTTGCTGGTAAGCAAAGATCCCAACAAAGGACTGAACAATCTGTAGACCAAGAAAGTAGTGTAACAGACCAAGATCAGTCATCTCAAACTGGTCCATCAATGCACATTGAACATCCTGATTCATAGAAGATGAGCTACCTGTGATGAGAAGATCATCAACATATAGCACAAGGATCAAAACCTCATCCTCAATATGTTGAATGTAGACTGTAGGATCAGAATGGAAGTGTGTGAATCTTGTAGAAAGAAGAAAAGAGTCCATCTTCTCATACCAACCCTGAGGGGCCTATTTGAGACCATACAAAGAACACTAAAGTCTGCAAACCAAGGAGGAATTATGCACAAATCCCTAAGGCTGCTCCATGTAAATCTCCTCAATAAGATCACTGTGCAAGAATGTAGTCTTCACATCCATCTAAAAAATGGGCCATCCCTGAGAAGCTACAAGGGATAAGACAAGGAAAATAGAGTTCATCTTGGTGACAGGGTAAAATGTCTCAGTGTAATCAATACCCTCAACCTGTGAAAAACCCTTCACAATAAGACATGCCTTGTGCTTATTAATAGAACCATCAGCATCAAACTTAGTATGATACAACCACTTACATCGCACTAACTTTCTTCCCTTAGGAAGAGAACAAAGATCCCAAGTATTATTCTTCATCAAAGAAGAATACTCTTCCTCCATAGTACTGTCCCACTCAGGATGTCCTATCGCTACTGAAAAATTCTAAGGATCACCACAAATAGCATGACTCAGAAGGCTAGAACCCACAATATGAGATCGGGTGCGACAGGAAGTGAAAGGGTCACCAGCCAGAGATCCTGCAGCCTCAACTATAATATGAGCCCATCTAGGCATTGGTGGAGGATCTTGTGGTGGAGGTAAATGGGGATCACCAAGATCATCATCCTCATCATCCTGAAAATAAAATGGAAGAGACAAGGGAGTAGTGGTAAGTGAAGTAGACTCTAGAAGTAGAGTATCCACTGCAGGAAGGCGCTCATCAAACTGGACATCCCGTCGAAACAAGACCTCTGTAGAATTAGGATCAAACAACATGTACACCTTAAAATCCTCACAGTAGTCAAAAAAAATGAGGTGTCAGCTCTTTCACTCCTTTGCTCTCCTATGAGCATTAGGCACAAATGCCCATGCTTCACTACCAAAAACTTGGAATGAAGATACATCAGGCTTGACATGAGACCAAGCCTCCTCGGGAGTCATATGTCAAACTGCATTGTGGGGCATCCAATTCTAAATAGAGTTGGCACAATTGACTACCTCTGCCCAAAAATATGAATCCATGGACCTGGACTATATCATACAATTAGCCATCTCCCAAAGTTTTCTGTTCTTTCTCTCTGCCAGACCATTCTGCTAAGGGGTGTAGGGCACTGAAAACTAATGTTGAAGACCATGTTCAGAGATAAAATCCCTTAAAGCTTGGTTCACATAATCCCCCCCATTATCTATGTGTATCTATCAAATAGAAATACCAGATTGCTTCTCCACAAATGTCTTAAAGACTTGAAATGAATCAAAGACATAAGACTTGTACTTCAAAAAGTACACCCATGTGCACCTGGAGAAGTCATCAATGAAGGTAAGAACATATCTGGTACCAGAAAAAAGGAGTAAGAAATGACATGAGGTCACTATGAATCAACTCCAATGGCACCAAAGCATGAGTAGCTCATCCTCGAGGAAAAGGATCCCTATGTTGTTTTCCAAGAACATAACCCTAACAAACACCATCAATGCATGAAATCTGAGGGAGCCCAAGAACAAGTGCCTATGTGCTCATTTATTGAAGATATCTATAATTTAAATGGCTCAAATGCTCATGCCAAAGTCTACTCATTGAATCTCCATGTGCTATAAGACAAGAACCTCTACCATCAGAGGGCTCAAATCCATCAAATATATATAGGCGGGATGCAGAGTCAACACTCCCAGTAGCCAAAATCAAATTAGAATCATGTAAGTCCTGAATAACCACGTCATGTGGTGAGAACTCAACTATCTTACTAGAGCTAGAGTGGCAAATCTGATATATGGACAACAAGCTCATCGAGATGTTAGGGAAAAAAACAAAATCCTAAAGAGAACCCCCAGCTAATGCAACAGAACCAGAACCCAAAATTGAAAGATGTGATGAGTTCCCAATAGAAATCTGTGAAGTAGCACAAGGAGCAAGAGAGGTGACCAACTGTTGAGTGTGATTCATGTGGTGAGAGGCACCAAAATCCAAAATCTAGGTGGGCCTAAAATTCATTGCTCTTGCAGTAAGAGCATGACATTTCCCTGTAGGGGAGGATGTGGACTGAGGAGAAGAAATGTGATGCTCCTGCATGGCTTCCTCTAAAGCCTCCAAATGTTTCCAAAACCTAGAAATGGGATGTCCATCCTTGCCACAAAAGCTACAGGTCTCAACTGATTTCTTCTTAGTCTTGGAGGTAGACTTAGTAGACTTTGAAGAAGATTTACCCTTGGAAGGGTTGGCTGGAGGTTTGGAATCAGTTTTCTGTGCAGGTTTGGAGGAATACTCACTGCCTATTGCATCTTTCTTTGGTTTGGATTTCTATTTTGGTTTCCCCTATGAAGACTGAGCAACCAATGCTTGGCTTAAAGAGCCAAAAGCATCCATCTATAGGATTTTTTCCTGTTCCTGTGTCAACCAATCACAAAATGTCTCAAAGGAAGGCATGGTGTGTCTAGAACCCAAAGCATCCATAGTGGAGTAGAAAGTGGAAGAAAATATCTGATACTATCCTCTAAACTTTGAGAGTATTAGGAAGATACACTCATCATCTTTCTTGTTCCTCCCACATCCCTGCAAAACTGAATGCGGAGATTTGAACTTCATCAAGAAGTCCTCCATAGTGGGAAAGCTGGTAGGAGTCAAAGTGGTCAACTCAACATCAAGCTAAAGTGCCCAAAACTCATTCACAATGCCAAAAAAATCTGAAAAATTTTCCCAAATAGCCTGAGGAGTGGTCAAACCATCCAGGTGAAACAAGAGACTGTCAGAGATGTTTAGTGTAATCAAGCCCATGGCTTCATCCATTTTGTTTATGTGTTGAAGAACCTCAAAAGGGCATTGCAGGACAGGTTGGTGCTCATCCAAACATGACCACAAGCCACGTGACATAAGTATCCTGGTCATGTGTGCTTTCCAGGTGTGATAGTTATGTGGTGTCAGCCGAGCCACAAAGGGGTCCAACATTGAGAGAAGAAGACAGAAGTAGAAGGGTATTTTCTGAATTAAATTACAGAAATAAAATGCACCCACCCACAATGTATAAATCTAACCCCTGTACACCAAAGAAACAACGATAGAAAGAACAAAAAACTAGAGGAAAACCTAGACGCCAGATACAAAGATGGAGGAAAATAAAGCCTTGACTTTGATGCCAAAAATAGGAACTCAAACAGTTGAATCAGCAAACAAAACCAGCATCATCATCTCCGGCTCAGAAAGAGCTTTTCGGCGATATTTTGTATTTTGAAACGGACACTGGATGCAAAAGTTATGCCCAAAAAACCAACTACACCTCTAAAAAATTATCTCTCTAGAAAACACAGAGACGAAAAAAAATTTGACAGTCAAATGATCGTCGCAACGCCAGGGAAAAAATTTGATGGCCGTCAACACGTCACGGGCTTGTTTGGCTAGAAAAAAATTTCAGTCACCAAAATGTTGATGTCACCCCCCAGAATGATTATGTCACTAGAAGGGTTGACAGGCAGGGGCGCGGGGGCTAAGTAGAGGCAGCGCAGGCCAATGGAGGTGGCAGTCAAGTAGCGGTGCGGTGGCTCCCTAGTGGTGCTACACCGGCGACAGCTATCTAGTGGCCTGCTGGTGGCAGGTCGAGCGTGGGCTGGGCCGCGATGGTGTGCTAGTTGCACGATGGAAGCGCCCTAAATAAGCCCTAAATGGGCATTTTTGAATTTTTTATTTTTTCTTACCTCGGGAAGCGTGTCATACAGCCTGAAGGAGCGAAAAAAAAATTTAGATGATGTTGAGGCCAAATATGGCCAAATTTATATCAAAAGTTGATCTCCTAGGCCTTCTAAGCATAATGGCGGTGTCCGTTTTGGCTCAAAGTGCTCCAAAAAATAGCACCTCCTCCAAATTGAAGAAAAAACCCAAAGAAGTTGTGGTTTTCATCTTAAAATCACGGCTTCAAGACCTCCAAACCAGGCAGCAACAAGGAAGCTCTGATACCATGTAGGATTTGAGACAGACAAATCCACAGTTTGCTAAGAACCCCTGCATGCAAATAACCTGTTACAGGAAGGAAGTTGAAGAGACAAAATGCAAAGCTTAGAAAATCTCAAGCAGTGTGAGAGAAAATCTATTCCAAGATGAATTAACAAATAATTACAAGAGTTCAACCTATAAGGTGAACAAAACCCTAAAAAAGGTAAAAATCTAGGGTGCATATAATAATTAATATAAATATTAATTATATGCACCTAGGAGACAACTTAAGTAAAATAGAGTAATAAACAACTTAAATAATTAAATCAAAGTGATCTAACTAATAAGTGAAGACATAATTACTCTAACACAGTTGACTAGACTGAACTGATTCGAACAATCATTTTGGATTAATTAAATGGTTTAATGCATTCTCTCCAAATTTTGATGACATAATTAATTTAATCCCTTTTTTGTGAATAATTGACAATTATTATTTATTTAATCAACATCCTAAGACATTAATTAAATAAATAGTATAAGGTTGATTTAATTGTCAACAACATTAGAATTTAGGAATTAATTAGCTAAACTAGATCAAGTGTAATGATCGAATGGGACCTAAATTTTAGGTCAAAATCGGATTGAAAAGTTGAATTGCCTTAGATTAGGACTTATGATATTTAATCAAGATTTGGGTTTTCTTGATGAACAATAGAGATTAGGGGCTTAGGGTTTTGTAGACCATTTTTGAATGATTTCATTTGCCCCACTTTGAATTGATGTGTGATCTACGCATTGATTCAAAGAATAGTTAGCATTGAGACCAAGAATAGCTTGATGTGAAGTGATGGAACTACTCTCAAGTTGATTGATTTAAATATATTGATTTCGAACTTGAATTCACTAGAATTGATGTATACTAGATTCGTTAGTTTGATGTGAAGTGATGAAATTGAACACCTGATCGATCGATAATAAATTTGATTTGATGCAATGAAATTTATTAATGCCAAAAAGACTCTTAAACCTTTGGATTGGTTTGAACGAGTAAAAAATTTGATTTGATGTGATGAAACTAATTATCGATAAGAGATCAATTAGCAAAATTAACTTGATTTGATGCGATGAAGATAATTGCTAAAGAGGACGATATCAGTTTGATTTGAAGTGATGAAACTGATATGCCCCTAAATATTTTCAAGAATCTCAACTTGATGTGGTGCGATGAAGCTAAGATGCCCCTTCCAATGAAGTCTTATTTGGTTAAATATTCCCATATTTATCGATGTTTGATGATGTGATCGCTAAATTGTTGATGTCATGATCATGCCCCCTCAGGAGAAAAATTGAAATATGGCTAGGTACCCTAGTGATCGGAACCAATTTGATTGAAAAAATGATGTAGGAAGAGACTGGTCTTATTTTGATAAGGTTGTAAGTGTTTAGGACCCATTCTACACTTATTTTTAGGTTCTAGTAACCAAGTTTGACCAAATGTTGGCACATTGATTTCTTTTTGGAGAAAGATTCCCATTTGTTTGAAGTTCAAAAGATTTATTGCGCAAGCGGTCAACTACGCTTGACTAAAAAGAAAAATTATGATTTTCACAAATGATCTCAGATTTCAATTTTGATCTCAAAAATGGATTCAATTAATTGTTTGACGAGAGAAGATGATGATCACTTTTGAATTCAGGTCTTACCTTTCACTAGAGAGAGAACATTGCAATGTTATCATGCTATCGAATTGTAATACAAGAGCTAACATGAATGAAACCTAGGACTTAGTCACTGGATTTTTATTTGAAAATTTTCATCATTGAGCATTTAGGACATTGGAGTTGATAAAACCCTTACTAGTGCCACAACAACCATAAGGATATGAGTATGAATTTCATCAGATAAAATGTGGGAAATCAACGTAAGCATCAAGGCATTAAATCCAAGATGACTTGAACATTGTTTCCAATTGATATTGCAAGAGTACACCAATATCAAGGCATACATAGCCAGGATAACGATGAGTGCGATCTTGTGTAAACAAACAAAATAATAACATTCAAGGAGATAGTTCTGACCTCACCTTGGCATGCAAGTAAATGAAGTCAAGGTATATGAGGATTTTTCACCTTAATGGGGAAGCTCTTATCATAGATACCCATTTTATTTTGATGTTTCGGGATCATTAGGACCACACCAACAAGCAGCGATCAAAGAAAAGATGAGAAAAAAGAATTTATAACAGACAACACCCAAGAAAATTTTCAACATATATTCAAAAAGTTTGTGAGCATTATACGTTTGTCTATGTAGGATTTTGAGAAACACCATCATGCTTGTGATTTCATAGTGCTTGATTGTTATTAATCTAGTATTTAAGGTTCATGATGTGTTATCCAATGTGTGTTGAGAAACACATATGTGTCCAAAATAGGTAGTGTTAAGAAAGATTGTTGACTAGGGTGTTGGGAAACACCATTGTATTAGTGGAAAATTGTCCAACAGGAAGGACTAAGATACTGACTCTGGTTTGGTTCATTGGATTGATCTAATTAGAGTGCTTGACACTAGTGACAAGTGATACCCTAGGACTGAGATGAAAAAAAAATCCAATCCATGATGATGTTGTGTCAAAACTTTGACTTGAATTAGAATATTAGGACAAAGTCAATTCAGTTGCCCCAGACTATGACTCTAATCGGTTTCAAACCATGAGGATTTTTCAAAAAAACCAAAGTGTCACGAAAGTGACTGAAAGCTATGTACAAACTAAAGAAAATGATAGGAAAGTGAAAAGGATGCCAAGTCATGCATTGATAGATGGAGCACTTGAGTACAAGAGGTGCCTGTTTACCAAGTTTTCACCTACTTGGTAGAGATTCTATTTTTTCTACCAAGGCACTTCTTTACCAGGTTTTCACCGAGGCACTTTTTTCTTTCTTTTTAAAAAAATTTGTATTTTTTTTCTTTTTTGATTTTTTTTCGTCAAGGTGCCTATTGCTAGGTTTTCACCAGGATAATCATGTTTTCAGGAATTTTTTTGACTTTTAGCTTTTCTTTAGGACATTTTTCACTTTTTCTATATTTTTTCAAGACCATATAGATATGTACATGCTACTGGATATCGATAATGTTCAGGTGTAGAATTTCTTTAGGTGGAGAGTGTTGTTGGGCTCCCATAGTTGTTCTCCTTCTGGTGTAGAGATTCAATAGGCGCCAAAGCCAAATTTTGAAGTAATGTTATAGGGACCCAACCAGTTGGGTTCAAACTTCCCCTTTGTTCTCGATGTGATTGATTTCTAGGATTTTCTCTCAACACTAGGTCACCAACATGAAGCTCTCTAGGTTTGACCTTTTTATTTTATCCTCTTAACATTCTCTTTTGATATGATCTGAGATGATCAAATTCCACTTGTCGATGCTCATCCAAAAATTCTAACTCTTTCAATCTTGAGATTCTATAGTCTTCATCCGTTATCACTCTATGTAAAGAAACCCTCAGAGATAAGATCACTACTTCTATGGACAAAACCACTTTTGTTCCATACACTAGAGAAAAAGGAATTGCTCCAGCAAGTGTTATAATGCTTGTTCTATAGTCCCATAATGTAGGATTGAGCTAAAAATGTCAATCCTTTCCTAATTTATTCATAGTACAATTCTTTAATACATTCTTGGTTGAGGCCTCATCCTTTCAATTTCCTTATGGATAATAGATAGAAGAACAGGGTTGCTTGATTTTGAACTTAGCATAGAGTTCCTTTATATCACTATTCTTAAATTACCCTCAATTATCAGTTACAATGGATGAAGGATACCATATTGATAGATTATGTAGTTCAAAATGAACAGGGCCACCATTTGTCCTGTTTCTTTTGTGAGTGGGACTGCTTCAACCCACTTAGTGAAGTATTATGTGGCTATTATTATGAACTTATGTATGTTTGAAGAGGATGGATATATTTGTCTGATGAGGTCAAATGCCCATTTTTTAAAGGGCCAATGTGTAATTAAAGGAATAAGCTCCCTAGCTAGAGAATGTATAATATTTTCATGCAGCTGATATTTATTACCAACTTTGGAGTGCCTTATTTCTTATTTCTCCATGTCTAGCCAATAGTAGCCAGCTCTTAGCAATTTTCAAGCTAGAGTCAGACCATTAGAGTGAGAACCACAAATACATTTATGGACCTCAGCTAACGCATGTTTGGACTCTTCCTTATCTAGACACCTAAGAAAAGTACCATCTATTCCTCATCTATACAAGTCATTTTCTGTGAGAACATATTGTGAGGCATTGTGGATCAAGTGTTGTTTTTCATTGCAAGTTGGTTCATCGGGGATAACCTGATGGCATAGGTAAGTGTAAATATGTTGGTAGAGATGTGATTCTTATCCTATGATAGAATAGACCATTCAGGAGTTAGGGGAGTTAAAATTTGGGTAATGGACCTCTTACACCAAGAACTCATAAAAAAATTCTTCTCCTTGTTGAGGTAAGGAGGCCAGTGTAGCCATTGCATCGACAACTCTATTTTCTGTCCTCAAAATATGTTGGAATGTGATAAAAGTGAAGTAATTTTTGAAATCATAAACCATTATTTTTTAAGGTATGAGCTTCTCATCCTTCATTTGATAGACATCATTTATTTGGTTGATCATTAGTTAATATTAACCATGAATATGCAACTCAAAAATGTTCCACTCAATAGCCAATTTTATTCCATTCACTAAGGCTTCATATTCAACAATGTTGTTTGTACAAGGGAATAGGATCTTATATGCCTTAGGAACAAATTAACTCTAAGGAGTGATAAATAAAACACATGTACCTAAACCTTGTTGAGTGAAAGAACCATCAAATAATATATTTCAGGATCTATGAGTGATGTGCATAATGGATCCATCTGGAAATGCCACATTGATAGGTGGATCATCTTGTATTGGAAATTCAGCTAGCTAATCTATAATGGATTTCCCTATGATAGTATTTAATTTGACATAGTCAATGCAAACTGACTGAGGATCATGACCCATTTAGCTAACCTTCCAGTCAAGGTAGCTTTTCTCAGAAGGTATTTTAGTGTATCAAAATTTGCAACTAGTTTCACAGAGTATGCCAGCATATAATGCCTCACATTTTTGTGATGCAAACACAATAGCTAGGTAATCCTTCTCAATCACTAATTAGTTAATTTCATATGAGACCAAGTTTCTACTGATGTAGTAAATGACTCATTCTTTCTTGTTCTTGTCCTCTTTTAAAAGGAGTGCTCCCACTAATATTGTAGTAGATAAGATGTACATAATCAATGGCTTGCCCTGTATAGGAGACATCGAGACTAGTGGATTTTCTAAATGTTCTTTGATTTGGTTAAATTTATTGTCACATGTTTCATCCCATTGATACATCACTCCTTTGTGAAAATTCTGTGTGAATGGTTGTGCCTTGTTAGCCAGCTATATGATGAATCTTCTAATGGATTGAATCCTCCCATGGATTTTTTTCATTTGGATTATGTTCTTTGGTCGTTGTTGTTAGGAATAACAGTCCAAAAGACAACTGAGAGGGATGGGGGGTGAATAAATTGTGATATAGAATATTAAAATTTATAATTTATAATCTAAAACTTCAATCCAAATGATAACACAGTAAATGCCAACACAATAACACAATACTTGTTATCGAGGAAACCATGTTAAAGGTATTTCCCCGGTGGGAATTAGCACCCACAAATAATGTACTGAGAGTATAGTATCCTTGTTAAAATATTTAGCCCTATTAGGAGCTTATTACAACATTACAATACACATTCCCTGTTAGGAGAAAGACCCTGTTAGGAGTCAAGAAAACTAGTAGGCTCACTGCCTAGGCACACTACCCAAAGAAGTTTAAAGTCACCCTCAAGGATTCACAATCTGAACAAGTGTATATAGGACTATACAATCCAGTGAATTGTCTGATAGAAAATATATTTTCTTGGTCAGTTCCAATGAATTATTCTTATCACAAACTCTTCTCTACATCTAGCAGCAAACAAGCCTTATAGCTTTCACTTCTCTTCCTTTTCAATCTCTTCCACTACCACCTCTTTTCAAAAGAAAAGATCACATATATATACCCTTTTACAATAATTCATTAGGTCAACCAATTAGTCTTTTCTAATACATAAATAATTAATTAGGTCATCTAATTAAGGCTTTTCAATATACAAATAATTATATAACCCCTTGCTAAGATACAAGTAAACATCATGTAGACACCTAAAATTGACTAGGTGTTTTCTAAACAACCAAATCTACATTTTTCATCAAATTGCATCAAAATGGATCAAAATCAAATCAAATGGACATTTATCAATCAAATTGGACAAAATCAATTTAAATCAAAGGATTAATTAATCACAACATCAAATGATCAAATATAAGCCTAAAAGGGATAATCAAAATTATATAATTGATCTTAATCAATTAATTGTAAAGTTTAAATCAAAAATCAAATTGAACCTATTCCCCTACATAGCTAATTTAATTAATTGATGGAATTAAATAATCCTAATATCTTTCAACATAAATTTGAGCAACCAATGAGAATTGAGAACACAAATCACATGGATCACTCCTAATTTGCAATCTCAATCACTCATTTTGAACTTTGAATCTCAATCACTCAAATTTATCTCTTTGTCCAAACCTTTGAGACAACCATTTAAATTGTCCCCCCATTTGAAACCATTTGAAATCCTCTCACTCAACCATGGCTTAACTATGATGAATTAACTAGAAGCCATTTTGAGAGCATTAGAGATCCTAGAAATTTGAATGCAAAGTATCAAACCTCTTGTCATTTTCATAGCAATTTGAGCATAATTGAGAGATTATCATAGCATTTTAGCATCATGGAGATCATTTTGAGTGCATTTGAATATAATATTATCATAATTTGAGATAATTGAGCTAGATTTAGGCATTTATCTTCATCAAATTCTCATTCTAGGACTATCATTGATAGAGATTAAGGCTGAAAGGTTTATCAACATGCTTAGATAGAGAGCCATGAGATGATTATTGATTTAATTACAATTCTTAGTTTAAATTTATATTATTATTCCATATAATTTTAGTTAAATAAACTAATTTCATGAAGGTGTAATTCATTCACACACAAATGGCACCCACCATGGGGCTTTGAGCCTCAATTCATCATTTTTTTTTAAATTTTTTTTTTTTTTTCCTTCATTTTTGTGCTAATTTTGCAAATTGTGAGAGAAATGACACCTATGAAGAATCCAATGACATCTTCTAGCAGAGAAGTAACGCCTATAGAATTCCTTATAATTTTGTCTTAAATTCTTTTGTCAACTGTGAGATAAAGTGTGACACCTACAAGCATAAAGCGTCACCTCTGAGTCGGGAAACGCTGCCTACAAGTTATTCTTTGACGCTTCTGATCAATCTTTTATCACAATTTAAACTTTTTGCAGCACCTTTTATAATTATTTTAACGCCTATTGTTTTTTAAATGTCGCGTGTTAAGATTTAAATTTTTCCTACAAAGTTTTAAATACCACGTAGTAACAGTTAAATAACATGTGTTAGATGTTATATGATGCCTATAATTTGCTGCATTTTATTGAGTTTAAATTGACATATTCTCTATTCTAACTCTCTTTTATTTTTTTCTTTGCAGATGAAAAAGCACCTGAAAGTACAAAAACCAGAGATGAGGGTCACAAGGCCAAACAAAGAGGTAAGGATCTTAACCAAATACTCTAAACAAATTCATAGTGCAAATATTTTGGAAAATTTAGAGTTAGAAGAAGACTTGTATGAACATTACATAAAATTTAGTAGTGCATACAAGAAGAAGTTTCCTACTCTTAATTGATTTTATGCTTTAGGTTCTTAAGTTTGATTTTTGGCAAATTTTATCAAAAAACTTAGTTGCATTTTCAATTACATTTCAAGTTTTTATTCACTTTGTTCCTTTGTGTTGACTAACTTGTTGTGGATCCGGAGTGGGAACTATCACCACTAGGTGAGTAAGAAAAAAAAGTATAAAAATCTCAAAAAAGTATCTAGCCTTTGCTACCTTCAAAAGAGGTACTTCTCAAAACAAGCTTGCTTTCCCTTAACTTGTGGCAATTCATTTATACCTATTTAATTAAGAAAAACCTATTATTGTCCATCTTGAACAAAACATTAGGCATATGCTCTCAACTTTTTGAAGTTGATGAAAAAGCCAAACATGTTGAGTTTAGGGTGGTAGAAATAAAGGGAGGAAAATTAACCACACATTTCAATTTCCAAGAACCTCCTTGTCAAGAGGTTGAAAAGAACAAAGTGTTTTTGAAGTGTTTGGAACAAAGAACAACAATAGGGATATTCTCTTCACTTTTTAAGTGAATCAAATTCCCAAACTTGTTGAAATAAGTTTAATTTTTTGCTTTCCTATATATGATAATTAATTTAGAGCTCTAGAGGGCCTGCCTCCCGAGTACATCCTATTAAGCCCTGCATCCCCGTCCCTACATTTTGTGTGTAAAATGTTGGGTCTCCCTTTGTTTTTCTTGTTTGTTTTTGGCTTTTGGCTCTTTCCTTGTCTTTTTCTTTATTTTCTTTTGTTTTCCTTCTCTGGGGTTTTCTTCCCCACTGTTGTGTTTTGTTTTGTTGGCTTCTCATGCCTCTGGGACCATGGTCCCGGAGTTGGTTGTCCTTTGTCGGGAGTCGGGCTCAAGACTCCGGGATTCTTCGCCATGATGTTCTCTTTCTTTGAGATGATATCATCGTAGGGAACCCCCGGGCCTAGAGTCCGGAGGTCTGTCTATCCAGAGTTTTCACAAGGAAAGGCAACTTGTTTTTACCGCGGGTATAAATAGAAGTTACCTGTCATTTTCACATTTACCGTGATTAAACACTTGTGCAAACAGAGCAATTTGAGCGATTTAAGAGCAATTTCAAAGCGTTTCAGCGATAATCTAGTGCTAATTATTTTGAGCTATTCTGAGCAATTGTGAGTGATTTGTGGTGGCAAGTGTTGACCATCTAACATTAGAAGCTATTGCAGAGTGCTCACGGCACAAGTTCTTTTCCTTGCCTTTCCCCATTTTCAGGTTGGTTCCTCCTCTCCTCTCGACTTTCTTATTTGTAGTCGTGTTTTTCTTTGCCTTTTGTTTTGTCTTGCGTTCTTTCTGGTTTGCCGCCCGTTGGTGGGTCAGCTCTGCCAGACTATTTTCCACCCTCTGTGCAGGTGTAGTTTAATCTGTAGATAGTGTGTGGGGTTGTAAATGTCTATATATCTTCTGGTTCTGTAAATAGCCACTTTGTATTTTTGTGTATATATGTAATTTTGGTGTATATTTGTTGTATATCCTACTTGGTTTTTTGTCGAGCTTGTTGTTATGCATTCATTTATGGTTTCTAGTCATGCAAACTCACTCTATGTAGAAAACCACTTGATTGAAGCTTGGCTCTCGGCCAGTTTCAAACAGACAATTTTCTCTCTCCTCCATAAAACTAGCCCAACCCTCATTTATGTCCCATGCGCACATTTAAATCTATCCAAGTGGCCTTCACTTTTCGTGCATTCAGACAGTTGGCTCCATCGTCATTTCCATAAATCCTATTTATTACTCACCCACATGGCACCCACGTGGGTCTGACGGTTTTCCTTTTTGTACACTTCTACCAATGGTCACTTCCCCGGGCTTCGGGTCTCTTGCCATCATCCATCCCGTATCCTTCTTACCAAATGTGATAAAATTCCCAGACCCAAATGGTTAATCAAATTCCTAAGTTTTTGATATGTACTTGTATGTTGTCCAGAGTTTTGAATGAAACTAACTTTTTAGGGGAAGAAAACACCGCGATGGTAAGATTTCTGGACCCCAGAGTATTTATTTATTAATACGTTCTGACAGTCACCTTGCCATGCATGTTTCCAAAGTATACTTTCAAGCATGTATGAGGCATCCACATCTTCACCACCTGGGAGTCCAAAACTTCCATCTACAGCAAGTACCAGGGTGGCAGTAAGGTCTAAAATAGAGAAGGCCCTGGAAAAGATGCCTTTGAGCCTAAAATACATAAAGGATGGAGTCATCACGGGCTCAAAGATTGAGTCCAAGGTCTAGCTGATTACCGACACTAGCGTCAGAACATGGCCAGAAATGCAAGCCTTGGTCAATGTTATGTACATTCAGCATCAGGTCGGAGATCCTCTGGCCACAAAAATTAGAAACTCTGGGATTCTTAAGGTGGCTTGTTTCTTGTGCTCTGTGCAATCACCGGAGCTTATTCTCACACTTGCGGCACACTACAATACATTTGTCCAAGCTGTTATGCTCACAGCCTTAGAGCCAATAGGGTACCCTACTCCCATGGTGTCCCTCGACCCTGATACCTTCTGGAGGGGCTTTGGGATCCCTCAGTTTGACAAACTGGCCGTAGTCACCAGGTCGGATGCCTTGACCCAATTCAAGCAGCTGGAAGAGGCGGCCCGCATATATATGAACCGCCATTGGCTGAAAACTCCAAAAAGGGACCCCAGGAGGATGAAGCTAGAGATCCCCAGAACCTAATTCAAAGAAAGCATCCAAATGGGGATGATAGCCTTATGCCAGGTCTTTGGACAACAATATGCTTGGGAGTTCTCCGGATGGATGTACTACTTCCTGATAGGTATCAGCACGGGTGAGGAGTATTTTGACTGGGTTGCCATAATCTCTAACCATGCGGACTCCCAATTCCTCCAACTGGCCAAGAAGAAGAAGTTTTATATGACTTTTTATGTCCTATGGGCCCTAGTGCAACAATAGGCCCATACCAATGGATTACTTACAGACAGTGTACTCAGGATTGGCCTGGGACAAAAGACCCCCTGGGACCATTTCCCACAAATATAATGGGAAGCTAGTTTCCCTAGTTTCTACTGAGTAAATGACACATTCGTTTATACCACCTACTCACACCCACCTGGGATGCAAGATACCACATGTCCATAGAGGCGATGAATTTGGTCCAGAGTTACAGACACTATTATATACAATTTCAGCAGCATACTTATATAAGGGTGACCGGATTCTCTGGGAAACCCTACTTGTTGCCCAAACACTGCGGGGACAAGATGGTCCTCCTATAATATTGCAGGTAGATGATGGAGCTGCACGCCTTCTATGCCCTAAAGAAGGTAACTAATATTCCATTCCCAATCACTTGTGAGAATTATTCATGTAGTTTGGCCGCCGCCAAAGAAGCAGAAAATGAACTAAAAAGCTATAACTTGGCAGAATTCTACTTGGCACGGAAGCATTTTGATTTGCATGGCAAGATCACAGTGGTGCTCCCCCGAGTATCAGAGCCCCATCAATACCACATGGAGAACTTCTGGGAAGACTGCCAGGATGATGAGTTGCAAGATCCCATTAATAGCATCCATTTAAAGAGGTTTCATACCTAATCAGATGAAAGAGTTTAAGAAGAAAGAGTATCAGATGAGCTAGCATCTTCTTTGTACATGAGAAAAGTCAAAAATCTAAAAAAAAAAGGAAAAAATATCAAAATCCAAAAAAATTAGAAAGAGGAAAGGCATAAAATCATAAAAAGGAGAAAATTGAGCATGAAGAAAGCAAAAATATTCAAAAAAAAGAGCAATAAACCCAAAAGGTGAAAACCTGGTAAACAGGTGCTTTTTGTTCCCTTAGGTATTTCTTAGTTGCATTTGTACATATTTCCTTTTCACCATCTCATTTGTACATCCTCATTGCATCCGTCATTTGTGCATAGTCATAATAAAATCTCTCAGCTGCATGGTCAATTTTAGGTTTCATTTTCCCACGCTTTACACATGGTTTCACTTATCACTTGGGGGAAAATCATTGCTTTTTGGTATAAACAGATTCAGAAGTGCTACATTTTGGTCACATGATAGAAGCATATTTTCAGAACTTCAGAGGAATGATATTTTGGAACCTTTGATGGATATCATTGTTCAACCTAAACAGTTTGATCGCATAACTTGATCCTTGACCTTCATTGACTTATTTTATCAGGATTAAAAATTGACAATACCCTAAATGATCAGAATGTTTGGAATTCTTATGGAATATCTTGATACATTGCAAAACACTTGAAATTTTACATGATTTTTATTGACCTTTTCAAGTCATGTTCTTTTTCGCTAATTGGTGATGTTTTGACTAGATTGGCGATGATGAAGACATGATGTTTTTCTTAACTTTTGTGTGACTATTTTGAGGAAGGTCTACCAAATTGTGTGAATTCATCTAACATGGTCATCAAAAAACCATTTAGTAATTTCATATAGGAAGGAGGGTTAACCTTTGTTTGTTTACGCAAAAGGATACCTTGGCTATTTAGATCTTCCATATCTTAATACTAAAATCCACTTGCAACATTGAATTTGATGAAACCGGTATTCATACTCCTATAGTCTATTATTCAACTAGTGAGGGTTGTACTAGTTCCTAAAGAGGTTACCAAATGAGATGAAATTCATATTCATATTCTTATGGTCGCAGTAGCACCAGTAAGGATTGTATTGACTCCTAGTTCCACAATGCTTAATGATGAAAATATATCTCTTTTGCATTTCTTTCACACAAAAAAATCAATGACAGTTAGTTGCATTGCATTGCATTTTCATGTTAAATTAATTTAAATATTTAGAGGAATTTTCCAAGTTAAAAAGGGGGTTAATCATTTTTGGAGTTCAATCAATTCAGTGGTTTCAAATCAATAATGTGAGATTATCTTTTGCACCCATTCATTCATTAATCATTATTCATTATCTTTATACATCACATGAAAAACAAAGAAAAGAAGCATTCAATAATTATTCATTTCCATATTTAGGATTTCATTTAATTAATAGAGTTGCATACATCAAAATCTAAAAAGATAGTTGCATTCATTTTACCATTGCATTGCATAAACCATTACATCATGATAAGCTCAAAAACATATAGAAGTAGTTGCATAAATCATTTGCATCCATTTATCTATGTCATAATATAAGACATTGCATCCATAGCATAAACAAAAGAGAAAATGCATCATAGAAACCATGTAGATCTGCATATAAATAAATCTCACATCAACATCATAACAACATCAATGGGGAATCCAAGATTCATCATAAATAAATGTCCATCATCAAAGAGTCCAAACAAATCTGTATATCAAGATACATTGACAAAATGATCCATAATCAAATTCTTGATCAATAAAATACAAATGATACATCAATATAATATCAAAAGATCAAATCGCATATCTCTCTCAAGACCCAGCAGGGGCACCCGATCCATCACAAGTAGCAATACCTGATCCGTCACCTATACTTGTACCCCCAATGTCATCTAGATCCCTATCACCTAATCTATCTTGTGTATTCAGTGGTGTCTGACTCGTAGTAGCAACATTTGGAAATTGTTCCATCATAGTCAGAAACTTTTGTAGCATGGTAGTCACCTTATCAATCTAGCCAGTCATAGTAGTCATCCCTACCTGCAAAGTCCTCACATCCTGTACTAGAAAATATGAAACTGGAGGAATCTGAGGAGCCTAAGGTGCCTATGGAGAAAGAGGTATGTGTGGGGAAACATGAACCTATGATACAATAACCTGAGGATCTACCTAAGGAGGCACTTGTCTCTATGGAGATGCTGGTCTCTGAGGAGGACCCTAGCCCTGTAAAGGAGCCTGCAAGGGAACCTGTCTAGCCAACTAAATCATTTTGTGTCTCTTCCTACCCCAATTTATATCTAGTCTATGATGTTCCTGTCTCCGTAAATGTACCTATACCTATCTCTATTTAAGCTAACCAAATCCACCACCTTGAGCTCTCACATGAACACCCCACAACCAAGGTCCCGCAAATCTTTGTACTAGAGGAGCTCTATGTCTCCGTGCTCACCTCCTACCACCATCACCACCATCACCACCATCTTCACCATCATCATCAAAGGTCTCAACTATATTTGGGATAGGCTCTGCAGGATTTGTAAATCTAGTAAACGTATGATGAAAGAACCACTCTCGGTACTCCGCAGACATCCCTGCATCAGCAACATGCTCCAACATCTCCCATCTCACATATCCCAACCGATAAATATTAGTACATGAAAATTGGTAATCTACCTATGCTCCCACATATATCACTCTTCCTAAACTCAATCATATAAATCCATACCCAAAGGCATGTCCTGCACTCGACCATACTATCTAGAAACTCACCCAAAGAAAAATCTCTCTATAACAAGTGGTGATCGACCAATCATCCACCATGGTGAAAACATATAGGGAAGCTCATCATCATCCTCCCACCATCCCTCACAACCAAGGTAAGGTCTCCACACAACCTAATCAATGTCATCAATGGTGCAATGCCAATACTCAACCTTGCCCAAATTATGTTGGACAATCATACCATCATACAAGAATGCATAAGGATATCCTCAACCTCGCACTCAAGCTACTATAGGTCTCATGATCAAGATGTGCTCCCAGGTCCATAAATACAATAAAATTGCACCTACTAATATCATTGCACTCACTCTGTACACAACCCCATACAAATCATGATATAACTGTGCCAACATGCAGGATCACCAATCAAATATTTGAGGATGTACAATCAAGTCCTCCAAGATGTGACCCCATCTGACTAAGAATCTGCAACCTTGTCTATCTGGCAGAAGTAAACCACTAATGACTGCACCCAAGATCACTGGAAAAGTGGGAAATGGAGAAAAATGAGCCCGCATAATGGTATCATCTCCAATAGTGTCATCTCTAAACACCCATCTACACACACTCCCATCATACACCTAATCATGATATACTCTCTCTCCTCAGGTGGGAATCCTCAATAATTTGTATGCATCCTAAGGCGTGATAGTCATCTCGCTGAGAAGTAGATGGAAAGTATTATGGTTAGAGTGCCAATGCTCTTCCATAGTTGTAAGTAAACCTTGGTTCAGCTGAAACTGAGGGAGATCAAGAATGAATCCTAAATCGCACTGCTCAATAGTCCGTCTCTCTGGATTTGTCAACTCATCAACCAAATCAAAAATCCAAGACGCAACATTCTGTACATATAACTTACAAAAATGTGCCTACATTTTGCAAAATACGTAAATTGTATTAGCATCTTTATATAAGTGGATCATTTCAAGTCAATCAAATAAATCAAATCTGTCCTTTCTCTTTTTGAGCGCGTCAACTTATTGTTCCTAACCTCTAGATCTTGAGAAGGGAGCAATACATCAGTTTTTCTACCCATTCTGATTGACACATTAAACATCCATTTATATGACTATTCTAACATCCTAATCACTTAGTAGCATTATTAAAACACATCTATCTATCTTGTAAATTAATCCGATAAGCCAGACAATCAATCGACAGCAGTTTGTTCATCCTAAAATTAGGATTTTCATTAATTTTCTAGTAGGCGTCACTTGGCTAAGTGTACATGTTATCTCAAACACCATGCATCTTTTTAATCATCATACACATCATTTCAATCATCTGAGGCATTACTTTACAGTATACGTGACATTTCTAAAACCTAGGCATCATTTAAAACTTCCTAGGCGGCATTTAAAACATACATTTGTCGAAGGGTTTTTCTACGTGACATTTTAAACATTGGATGTCATTTTTGACCTAAAAACTAGGCGGTGTTTTATTACTCCTATGCATCATTTCATCGTGCGAAGGTGGACTTTAACAACCCTAGCCATCATTAAAACTATCCTAGGTGGCATTTTGCACATTCTAATCTATAAAGCATCTTTAAAAGCAATAAATGCTACCAAAACATTGAAATAAATGCACTAGGAAGGTCAAAACCACTTACCAGAGGTCCATAGTCTAAGGGTCTCTGATATTGGTGCACTCACTTGAACTGGTGCTCTCAAACGGAGACCGCCATCGCTGTCAATCTCACCAGGATCAGAGAAAAATCTCAAGGATGAAAAGTGAAAATGAATAGTAAATTTGGGTTTTTCAACCTATTTAATCTATTTGACCTAATTTGGAGAGATTTTTGACCCAATTAGACTTAATCTGCATTTTTTGCACACTGGGGCATGTTGTGAAATCATCATCATCATCAATTTTTTCAGAAATGAAAACATCTTGGCTCTTATTCTACATCAGTTTCATTAATCTTTTGCATCTGGACATCAATATGATTTAATTTCTGAGGGGGCATCATCATATCAACAAAATCAAGATTTTTCATCATATCTTACATCAAATTTGGGGCATTAAAATTTCAAACTTTCATCAGTTTCTCATCAGGTTTTGCATTAGAGTTTCATATCAGGTTATCAATTTTTGCATCAGGTTTTGCACCAATCAATCAGCATCCAATCAGTGATCAGGACATCAAGTTCTTTTTTGAATCAATGCACTTCACACATCAATTCAAAGAGGGGCATTTGTAGACACCTAAAATTGACCAGGTGTTTTCTAAACAACCAAATCTACTTTTTTTATCAAATTGCCCCTAATCTCATCAAATTGCATCAAAATAGATCAAAATCAAATCAAATGGACATTTATCAATCAAATTGGACAAAATCAATTTAAATCAAAGGATTAATTAATCATAACATCAAATGATTAAATATAAGCCTAAAAGGGATAATCAAAATTATATAATTGATTTTAATCAATTAATTGTATAGTTTAAGTCAAAAATCAATTCGAACATATTCCCCTACATTGCTAATTTAATTAATTGATGGAATTAAATAATCCTTGTATGCACCCTAAAATGGTCACCTAGACTATGGGCCCCCATTTATCAATTAATCAATTTATCAAATTTTTGAATCAATTCTTTGCAACATTTTCAATTCAAATCAATTTCCTTGATCAAATCGTAATTAATTCAATTATTTCAATATTTCCTAAGGTTTGATCATTTCATCAATAATCTTATTTAATTAAAAGAAAACATCCTTTTTAATTAAATGAAATAATCTTATTTAATTAAAATAAATCTTTTAATTAAATGATCTTATCTTATTTAATTAAAATCTCTCTTTTAATTAAATAATATTATCTTATTTAATTAAAATCTATATTTTAATTAAATAAAATAATCTTATTTAATTGAAAGAAAATCCTTCTTTAATTAAATAAATAAAATCCCCACTTAAAGCTCTCTTTTTGATAAAAAAAAGAAATAAATCAAATTAATAAATAAATAAAACTCATTTTTCTCCACATATTCCTAAGTGGTGGGCTTTTTCCTCTTACTTGCCTTTTTAGGGATTTATCCCACATTGCTCTTGAAGATGCATTTTCTCTCCACACTTTCCTTTATAAGGAGCTCTCTCCTTGTCATTTTAGGAATCAGAAGGGATCAAATCAGAGATATAGAATTTTTATGTATTGTTATGCTGCAGGTTTGGAGAGCAATTTTGGAGGAGAATTTGAGCACTTTGGCTTGGATATTGCAACTTCTCTCTTCTTGTCTT
>MU228152.1:3293287-3308347 GCA_018584345.1 Thuja plicata | reverse complement strand
ACATCAAAGAAGTTCTGAAAATATTCAAGATGGAAGATTCCAAACCTGTTGGAACACTGATGGCTACTAGATGCAAATTAACAAAGGAAGACAAGACAACAGAGGTAAATCAGACTCTATACAGATCTATGATAGGAAAACTCATTTATGTTGTACACACTAGACCAAATATTGCACATACAGTAGGAATTGTTGCTAATTTTCTGCTAACCCTAGGGAATCACATATAACTACTATGAAAAGAATTCTAATATATCTAAAGAATACAAAAAAAATTGGTTTATGGTATAGAAGAGAAGGAAAACTTGAACTAAAAGTGTTTACCGACGTTGATTGGGCTGGAAATCTTGTTGACCGGAAGAGCACAACTGGAGGAGCATTCTTTATGGGTGACATACTTGTCACATGGATTAGCAAGAAGCAAGGATGCATCTCTTAGTCCACTGCAAAAGTAGAATATGTTGGTGCTGCTGCAAACTTCTCAAACATTGCATGGATCAAACAATTGCTAGAAGGGATGCTTATGAAGATCAAAGAACTAGTAATTATCTATTGTGATAACACCAGTGCAATAAATATTTTGAAAAATCCAGTCATGCATGCCAAGACTCAACACATTTCCATCAAGTATCATTATTTGAAAGAAAAAGTTCAAGAAAAAGAGGTGACACTTGAATATGTGCAATCAAAAGAACAATTGGCTGATATCTTCACCAAGCCACTACCCAAAGATACATTTGAGTACCTAAGAAAAAGACTAGGGGTCAAACCCATGTCTACCAGTAAGTAAAAAGACTGAAGGCTGTATCAACCATATATTATCAGAATATCAATCATGATTGATGCAAGCAGAAGCTAAACTTCAACGCTACATCTATATACAGCAAGGTATATATCAGAACCAAGCACTAGAGTAGATTATTATAATGGATCAGGGAAATTCAAGGAATATATTATGGAAAGAATGAATTGGTTGATAGAATGTTAGATATTTGTAAAATATTTGTTTGGCATTGTTGTCAAAGGGAGAGAATGTTTCCATATTATCATCAGAAACTATTAATTATCAGATTACTCCAAACAGGGAGAGATCATATCTAAAGGGAGAGTATTTGTATAAAAGTTGCATATACAAGACACAAGACATCAAAGAAGCAGAATAGTCAAAAATAAACTTGACACCAACAGAGGTCACAACACATCAGAAGAAGAAATAAAAAGCTGCAAGAATCAAATCTAAAGCTTACTCAGAGCTTACTGACGGTCAGACATTTTATCGGTTATCAAAGCAAACTATTTGGTAATTTGATGAATCTCAACAAATTTTATTTCATATTGTATTAGAAATAGTATAGTGTGATAATATAGCATGTTTCCATCAATGCCAAAGGGAGAGATTGATGACATGTAACTGATTAAATGGTTGACTATATTAAGTTGAAGATGATGCAAGACATTAAATTAGTTAATGGTTTGTATTGTCATTGACATTAACTTGATACCATCTATATGGTCATGCTAAAGATTTCAGAGAATCAATGGAATAAATTTTATGCTTTCAGCAATGCATAAAAATCTAGTATTTACTAAGTGACAGACTACACCGACGGAGTGCACACCATCGATAAAGACAGAAAAATTCACAGTGATGCCCAACAAGTAGAAGACAGTGTTTCCCGATGAAGCAGAATCACATGATGCCCGATAAGAAAGATCCAATGTTGCCCGACAGACAAAGATCCCAAAGCTAACTGAAGCGACACTGATGGAATTGGCAGTTGTCACTGGTGATGAACTGCAGAATTGACCAACGGAATAGAGAGATCAGAAAATGATAAAATATCTAGCTGGCAGAGCTAAAGGATAGACTTAACTAGTTTTTTTATTTTTTTTATTCAACCACAGTTAAGTAAGTGATTTGTATAGTTGGAAAGAAGATAACTATGAGATAACTCAGGAGTTAAAGCCATAAATCAATTTGGCTGGATTGTTTTTCACACCAAGAATCAAGAATCAAGAACCTAGAATTAAGGAAAATCATGTCTATTTAAGAGACAAGCACAATTCATTCTAAGTGTGGTCAATAAGCAATCAGATACATTGGGGAGTGAACTGATAGAAGAGGCTGAAGAGAAAATAATGAAGGATCAACTTCATGCAGTCTTGTTTAATCAAGCTGAGGGAGAGCTAAAGAATTCTGCAGACACCAACAAATAGAAAAGTATAGCATCACAGAGCAGAAAGAGTTAAGTATAAAGGAATTGTAGTGTTACATTGATCAAAAAGATATTGTAAGTAAATAGATCTGAAAATCTACAATTCAGTTGCATTAGAAACAGGTCATTTTGTTTCAGTTTAACCATTGAAGCAATAAGTCTCTTAACAAAGTAGGACTTAACAGTCTTTTGTAACTGAGGTATATCCTAATAGATTACCAGAAGGTTGACTCATGATAGTAGCACTAGTCTTACCTAAAGCCTATTAACAATCTAAGAAGGAGGCTGATTCAAGGATGGTAGTAAGATTTGCATAAAGCCTATTGACAGTCATGAGACTGATTCAAGGATGGTAGCGTAGATGGCAGATACTTAGTGAAAACCTATGTAATGAAAATCCTCTAAAAAGGTCACACTTAATAGTGTTTTTGTAACCTTTAATAGAGTTGGCTCCTAACAGGGCTCACTTCAAGAGAGTGAAAATTTAGGGTACTGGTCCCAGTGGTTTTTCCCCTAACAGGGTTTCCACGTTAAAATCCTTGTGTTATATGTGTATGGTTTATTACTTTGGTGTTTTAAACTCTACATATGCATTTATGGATTGACTGGTATACTCTGCACATTTACTGAGTATCAGTAAATATAGTTTACTGCTTATCGGTTATCAAGGAGAATAAGGACAGACAAGGTAAACTGACAGACAGTTATTTGATTAAAGTAATTCAAGGCATGCATCTTGTTGGGACTTAATATTTTGAGAAGTATTTATTGGTGGATTTAATTTTTAATTGGATAAATTTTTTGAGGCCACTGATTCACCCCCCCCCCTCTCAGTTATTACGAACAAACTGATTCACCCCCCTCTCAGTTGTATTGTGGACTATTANCCCCCCCCCCCTCTCAGTTATTACGAACAAACTGATTCACCCCCCTCTCAGTTGTATTGTGGACTATTATTCTTAACAATTGGTATCAGAGCTATTGGTCCTTAGAGATAAATCTTAAAAGCTTGAGGTGATCCTGAATATGTCTTCCTATAGGAAGGATAGTCCAAAATTTGACCCTGAAAACTTTGACATTTGGCAGAACGGGATGAGAACACATTTGCTATGTTTGGGACTTGACTACTAGATGATCACAAATAAGAATGAAAAGATAGTGACTAAGGATGAATTAGAGAAGGCTTCTGAAGATGAAAATAAGTTATTTTCATGTAATATGGTTGCAAGGGAATCACTAATCAGTGCAATTTCTAAAGGTGAATTCACAGAAGTAAAAGACTGGGATTCTACACATGAGATCTGGACAAGATTGGAGGCACTGTATGTAGGAGATAAATTTATAGAATATGCAAAGCTACAAAATTGGAAGACAAAGATGGAATCACAGAAGATGAGAGAAGATAAGAACATTAGGGCATATGGACAGAGAATTACTAAAGTGGTTACTAGTATTACAAACTCTGGAGGTACTTATAGTGAGGAAGAAGTGATTGCAAAGATACTCAGATCTTTGACACCTGCATATAGAACCAAAGTACAAGCTATAGAGGAGATTATACCTTTGAAACCAAACTTCACCAGAGAAATGTTCATTGGAAAGCTAACTACTTTTGAGGCCACAAAATTAGCAGATACTTTACCTAAAGTTGAGTCAACATTCAAGGCAACCATGCATAAAACAAAAAGACCTTATCTGGAATTGCAAACACCAGCAGTAGTAACCTGAGAGATGAGTTTGGAGACTATGCTAAGGAATGGGATTAGATACAGGAGGAAGAAATAAATCTAGATGAAGTGGTAGCATTGATTTCTAGAAGAGAGAAGAGAGGAAAGGGAGAATTTGAAGGCAAATTACCTTTGAAATGTTTTTCATGTAACAAGATTGGTCATTTTGCATCTAGAAGTCCTAAAAGGGTTCCTAAGCATAAACCTAAGTTTTACAAATCGAAGTATCCTAAAGACAAGGAATGTTATTATGCTAGTGAGGGTATTTTTGATGATGATGGTGACTATGATGAAACTTTATTTAATGCTATAAAGGATGATGAACCTATACATGAAGAAAAAGCCTTAGTATCTCGTGTTGAAAAGAAATCTGAATGGGTTATAGACAATGGTTGTTCACATCATATGACTAGAGATAAAAACAAATTTGTGATTTTGAAAATATATGATGGTGGTGTTGTTAGATTTGGTGACAATACTCCTAAACATATCATTGGAGTAGGATCTATTTCTTTCGATGGAAACACAAATACTGACAATGTATTACTTGTTGCTGGACTTAAGCATAATCTGTTGAGTGTTGGACAGTTAGTGGATGGAGGTTATCAGTTGAAATTCATTAATGGGAAATTCTCTATCAGAAGTAAATCAAAATATTTGATCACATTTGGTACTAAATCTAGAGGTAATGTATTTGAATTGAATACATCTGAAGCTACTTGTTTTATTGCGAAGGTTGATGACGGATGGCTATGGCATAGAAGATTTTGTCATGTTAAATTTTATAACATTGTGAATGAAAGTATGAATAATTTTGATAGAGATTTTCCTAAGATTATAAAGCCATCTAACACTATGTGTAGAGAGTGTGTTGTGGAAAAGATAACCAGAAGCATTTTTAAAAGAAAATCTTATTCAACTAAAGGGAAGTTAGATCTGGTGCATACATATCTGTGTGGTCCTACAAGAACAATATCATATTATGGTGAAAGGTACTTTATACTTTTTTATGACTTTTCTAGAGTGATGTGGGTTACATATTTAAGAGATAAATCTGAAGCATTTGACAAATTCAAGTTATTTAAAGAAAAAGTTGAGAATTAATCTGGTTTGAAGATAAATATTTTGAGATCAAATAGAGGTGGAGAGTTTACATCAGATTTATTTAATACATATTGTGAATAACATGGAATATATAGACATACATCAGCTCCTAGGACTCCACAACAAAATGGGATAGTAGAGCAAAGAAATGGAACTATGTTAGATGCTACAAGGACTATGTTGCTGAAAGGAAATGTATGACATGCTCATTAGAAAGAAGTTAGTGAGACTCCAAAGACTCTGAGGTATGTTAAGAAGAACCATCCTGAAGATCAAATTATTGGTGATGCAAATAAAGGTATGATGACTAGATCTAGAGTTAGAGATGAAATTTGTTTGATTTCTCAAGTTGAGTCAAAAACTATTGATGAAGGATGTAGAGTTGAATCTTGGACTAAATATATGGAAGAAGAACTTGAATAGATAAAGAAAAACAATACTTGGGAATTGGTTCCAAAGCCTAAGAAAAAAAATATAATAGGTACAAAATGGGTTTTTAGAAATAAGATGGATGAGGAAGGAACAGTGGTAAGAAAAAAGGCTAGATTGGTGTGTAAAGGCTACTCACAATGAGAAGGCATAGAATATGAAGAAACAATTTCTCTTGTTGCTAGGTTGGAAGATGTGAGATTATTTATTGCTTATGCTACACATAAAGACTTTAAAGTATACCAGATGGATGTCAAATCAGAATTCTTGAATGGTGATGTGGAAGAAGAAGTTTACATTCAGCAACCTAATGGTTTTCATTTGACAAAAGATGGAGACATGGTTTGTAAGCTAAAGAAAGCACTGTATGGACTGAAACAAGCACTGAGAGCATGGTATGCAAGACTAGACAAGTATCTACTTCATCTTGGTTTTAGGAAAGGTAATGCAGACAATAATTTATATTTAAGAACTAATGAATATGGAATATGAATCTAGAAGTTTTTGTTGATGATATCATTTTTGGTGGAAATGATAAGATGAGTAAGAAGTTCTCTAAAGAAATGGAAAATGAATATTAGATGTCAATGATTGGTGAAATGAAATTTTTTCTTGGTTTGAAAACTAATCAGAGTAAGAATGTCATTTCTATATCTCAGACCAAGTATCTTAAGGAAATGTTAAAGAGGTTTGGAATGGAAGATTGTAAACCTATTGGAACACCTATGGTGACTGGATACAAACTAACCTATAATGATGAGACTCAAAGTGTTGTTCAAACTAATTATAGTGTTGGAGATTTTATTCTGAGCAGTTAATAGATTGTACATTTTTCATTGATGACAACATATAATACACAATAGTAATTATGTATGTACTTATCAGAATGATGATATGAAGACTTGCGTGGATAGATACATTTTTTTGACATGTATATCATGTTATGTTTATACACGCAGACCCAGATATGATGTTTCAGTAAAGTTATGTAATTCTGTTATTGGCAGTTACAGTTTTGGAAGTGTAACTATTTAGGGCTAACATATATAACGTGTTTCTTGAGTTGCACCTATCTTTAGGATATGCGTGTGTATATTCATGTTTAGTTATGATTTGATGATATTCCTTTAAAGGTGCTAAACATGTTTCAAGAAGATTGCAAAGTTAGAGTTAATTTGGTGAGGCCGACTTAGTGAAGTGTCACGTCTATTCAGTTTATACTTGTGCGGTTGTAATTATGCTTGCATGCTTAGTAGAGCCAACAAGGATGTTATGAAGAGTTGTCTTACAGATCCCATGATCTCATACTTTGAGAGAGATACTTATAGCAAGTCAATTATGATACGCTAAGTGTGAATGATACGAAAAGAGACAAAAGAAGTACATAGCAGAAGATAAGACATGGTTCATTCATCAAGAGCCTATGTGAAGAAGAAGTGAAAGATTGTAATACACTGGAAGTGATCAAGACAGCAGGTCTACTCTACAAATCATCATCAGATATAGTGCATATCTATTATATAGAAGGTTGTACCCTTCACCATCAAGCAGTGAGCTTTTGGACAGTGAGTCCACCAACCCTAATAGGGTTATTTGTAAAAGACTCCTAACAGGGTTCAACCCTTAACCAAGTCTCTATACTTATTGCATTGTAAAGTACAAATCCTAATAGGGTTGAAATATCTTTTAATAGGGATTAATACAAACAAGTATAGTTCATTGTGGGTGCTAATTCCCACCGGGGTTTTTACCATTTGGTTTATCCATAATCAAATTGTATGTTGTGTACTATGTTATCTGATTAAGCATTTACTTTGTTGTATTCTGAAGTTAAGGAAGTAAACAGACTAAAGTTATTGATAACTAATTCACCCCCCCCTCTCTCAGTTATCCTCTGGGACTATTCTAACAATTGGTATCAGAGCCAAGTACCTTGAAGAAGAATCCTAACAGCTTAAGGTAGATCAGATGTCTTACTTCAGAAAAGAAAGCCCTAAGTTTGATCAGAAAATTATCTAGATTGAAAAAACAAAATCATAACACATCTACAGTGTGTTGGCTTTGAGATCTTTGAAATTTCCACACAAGAAGTTGTAATTCCATCTCTAAAAGACCTTGCAAAGGATGATGCAACTAATAGACAAAAGGAAACATTTACCAATAATGCAGTTTCCAAAGAAGCCCTAATTAGCGCCTTATCTGACAGTGAATTTTTTGAAATCAAGAAAATTGACAGAGCTTATACCATATGGAAGTATTTAGAAGACATGTTTGAAGGAGATATTCAAGAAAATAATGCACGCAGGAAGACATGGAAAAATAAATACAATAGTCTTGAGATGTTACCCAAAGAGAACATTAGAGCCTACAATCAAAGAATAAATGAAGTAGTCTCTCGAATCAGAAATAATGGTGGAGAAATATCAGAGGAAGATATCATGGACAAGTTGCTAACCACTTTAACATCAGACTATGAAAACAAGATCAGTATTCTAGAGGAAACCATGCAATTCTCACAAGACTTTAAGAGAGATACTTTGATCAGCAAAATCTTTGCATTTGAGATATCAAGATTGAAGACTGAACCTAAAAGTGAAATAGCTTTCAAAGCCTCAGTCCATGGTAAGAAATTCTTAAACATCTCCAGTCATAATGAGAAAGAATAAGTTGATGAAGAACTTGAATAAATCATTGCCATGATTTCTAGAAGAGAAAAGAAAGGAAAAGTAAAATATGAAGGACAACTTCCATTTAAATTATTTTCATGTAACAAGATTGGTCACTTTGCATCTAAGTGTCCCACAAGAGTCAAGAAGTTCATATCTGATTATAAACCTAAATATAAGAAGGAATATTATCATGTTGAAGAAGGTGTAACTGATGAAGATTTAGGAGAAGATGAAATTGGATTCATTGTCCTTGGAGACATGGAAAGGTTGCTTGAGGAAATGGACATTGCAAATGAAAAGGAAGAACAAGAACTAGCCTTAATTTCCAAAGCAAACATCAGAACTGATTGGATCATTGACAGTGGATGCTCTCATCATATGACAGGTGACAAAGATAGATTTGTTCATTTAGAAAAATACAAAGGTGGTATGGTTATATTTGGAGATAACACTCCCAAACCTATCATAGGCAGAGGTTCTATCACTTTGGATGGAAATAACAAGACTGATGATGTTCTATATGTTGATGGATTATATCATAACTTGTTAAGTGTTGGACAGCTACTTGACAAAGGTTATCATTTGGAGTTCAAAGACAAGTGCATCAGTAACAACAAGGATGGAGACATGATTGCATCAGGCTCCAAAACAAAAGGTAATGTTTTTTAGCTCAATTCTGTTGTAAGTTGTTTTGTTGCAAAGGTGGATAACAGTTGGTTATGGCACAAGAGACTATGTCATATCAATTTTGATAATATAATAAAGATCAATAATATCAAGGTAGTCAGAGACCTTCCTAGTATTGCAAGACCTGTTGACACTATATGTAGGGAATGTGTTATGGGAAAGCATGTAAGGATTTCCTTCAGAAGCAAGCAGAACTCAACAAAGAACAAATTGGACTTAGTGCATACAGATTTGTGTGGTCCTACCCAAACAAGATCATACTATGGAGAAAGGTATTTCATTTTATTTGTTGATGATTTTTCTAGGATTATGTGGGTTGCATTATTAAGGGAGAAATATGAAGCCTTTGTAAAGTTCAAAATATTCAAAGATAAGGTTGAGAATGAATCCGAATTAAAAATGAAATGTATGAGATCAGGTAGAGGAGGAGAGTTCACCTATGATCAGTTTTATGACTATTGTGAAGATTGTGGAATAAAAAGACAATTGAGTGCACCTAGAACCCCTCAGTAGAATGGGATAGCCGAAAGGAGGAACAGGATAATACTTGATACAGCGCGCACTATGATGATTGAAGGAAAAGTTGTGCACACCTACTAGAGAGATGCAGTGAACACAGCAGTCTATACTATCAATAGAACTCAATTGAGGCCAGGCGTAGATAAGACACCTTATAAACTTTGGTTTGGTAATGTACCTACAGTAAAGTATTTCAGAATCTTTGGCAGCAAGTGTTACATCAAGAGAGATGATGGTGTTGGTAAGTTTGATGCTAGAAGTGATGAAGGTATTTTCCTTGGTTACTCTACGAAAACTAAAGCATACAGATGCTTTAATCTGAGATTGAAAAAGGTAATTGAAATTACTCATGTAAAAATTGATGAGAATTTTATGTTTCAAGAAAGATACTATGAATATGCACCTATGATTGAAGATGAACCCAGGCCTAGCAGCAAAGATGTTGTTATTGAATAAATGTTTGATTGCATTCATGTCTCATGCAATGACCCTGAATCAAGCAGAGAAGAATCACATATTACATAAGAAGAAGACACGCCTAAGGTTCTAAAATTCACATCTAGATACCACTCTAAAGATGATATCATTGGAGATCAGAGTAACAGCATATTAACCAGATCTAAACTAAAAATTCTAGCAATAGATGAAGAGGTATGCTTACTTTAATAGATTCAACCTTTAAGTGTTGAAGATGCTTGTAATAATTCAGATTGGAAGAATGCAATGAAAGAATAATTAGATCAGATAATCAAAAATGATACATGGGATTTGGTTCCTAGACTGAGTGACAAAAATGTGATTGGAACAAAATGGGTATTCAGAAACAAGATGAATGAAGATGGTACAGTAGTAAGAAACAAAGAAAGATTGGTATGTAAAGGATATGCACAGAGAGAAGGAATAGATTACACTGATACATTTGCCCCTGTGAGCATACTGGAAGCCATTAAGTTGTTTTTGGCATATGCAACATTCAAAGACTTTAAAGTTTATCAAATGGATGTAAAATCAGCTTTCCTAAATGGTGACTTGAATGAAGAAGTCTACATAGAACAGCCGGAAGGATTTAATCTTTCAGATGAACCAGACATGGTATGCAGATTGAAGAAAGCACTCTATGGTCTTAAACAGGCCCCAAGAGCTTGGTATGAGATACTTGATGGTTATCTTACCAAGATTGGATTTAAGAAAGGAGCAGAAGATTATAACCTATTCACAAGAGAGACACCTGATGGATTATTATTAGTTTCCATATTTGTTGATGGCATTATCTTTTGGGGTAATGAAAAACTCAGTACAGCATTTGCAAAAGAAATGCAGAATGAATTAGAGATGAGTATGATTGGTCCTATAAAATATTTTTTGGGACTGAATGTAAAGCAAATAGATAAAGGTATATTCATTAATCAGTCAAAATATGTGAAGGAAATACTGAAGACTTTTCAGATGGATGACTGTAAGCCTGTATGCACTCCCATGATGACAGGAAGCAAGCTTGCAAAAGATTATGATTCCATAGTAGTTGATAAGACATTATACAAATCTATGATTAGTAAAATCATTTATCTAACTCAATCTAGACCTGACATATCTAATGTAGTTGGCATTGTTGGAAGATTTGCAGCTGAACCCAAGCAAAATCACCTAATAGCAATCAAGAGGATATTTAGATATCTAAAGGGAGCTATAGACTATGGTTTATGGTATCCTAAATTAGAGAATGTACAAATTAATTTGTATACAGATGCAAATTGGGCAAGTTGTATTGATGACAGGAAGAGCACTTCAGAAGGAGTAGTATTTCTTGGAAATAGGTTGGTTTCTTGGATAAGAAAGAAGAAAAACTATATTTCTCAGTCAACAGCAGAAGCTGAATATGTTGCAGCAGCACTGAATTGTTCAACCATGGTTTGGATCAAGTAGATGGTTAAAGACTTTGGCATTTAGGTTGATTATCCTATTTTTTTTCACTGTGATAATACTAGCACTATCAACATGTCTAAGAACCCTATGATGCATGCAAAGACAAAACACGTAGAGATCAAGTACCATTTCTTAAGAGAAAAGGTTGCAGACAAAGAAGTTAAATTGGACTATGTGAGCACCAAAGAATAGTTGGAATATATTTTCACAAAGCCCTTATCAAAGGATACTTTTGAGTATCTCAGGGAGAATTTGGGAGTAATTCCCTCTCTAGAGTCTGTTTAGAAGAAGCAGCAAGAACATCAGTCATTAAGTGACTGATGAATGGTTGACTACTCTACCTCTGGAGTAGTACCTGTGCTTAATGATTTATGGCACCCTTTTCCATTGATTTCAAAGGGGGAGTATATAGTAAGGGAGAGTATGTACTAAGGGGGAGCTTATACTCTGGGGGAGTATATACATGGAACAATAACACAGTCAGAGGAACTGCAGTAGTTTAGAGAAATCTTTAATGAGGATATTGAGAAGATTGTAAAAGAAAGAGGAAACCATGAACAGAGGATGTTTTTGATATCATATGTTTCCATCAATGTCAAAGGGGGAGATTGTTGGAGATTTGATTCTGAGCAGTTGATAGATTGTATGTTTGTCATTGATGACAACATATAATACATAGTAGTAATTCTGTATGTACTTATCAGAATGATGATATGAAGACTTGCATGGATAGATACATATTTTTTACATGTATATCATGTTATGTTCATACATGCAGACCCAAATATGATGTTTCAGTAAAGTTATGTAATTCTGTTATTGGCAGTTACAGTTCTGAAAGTGTAATTGTTTAGGGCCGATGTATATAACATTTTTCTTGAGTTGCACCTATCTTAAGGATATGCGTGTTTATATTCATGTTTATTTATGATTTTATTATATTCCTCTGAAGGTGCTAAACATGTTTCAAGAAGATTGCAAAGTTAGAGTTAATTTGGTGAGGCCGACTTAGTGAAGCGTCACGTCTATTCAGTTTATACTTGTGCGGTTGTAATTATGCTTGTGTACTTAGTAGAGCTAACAAGGATGTTATGAAGTGTTTTCTTATAGGTCCCATGATCTCATACTTTGAGATAGATACTTATAGCAAGTCAATTGTGATACGCTAAGTGTGAATGATACGAAAAGAGAAAGAAGAAGTATAGAGCAGAAGATAAGATGTGGTTCATTCATCAAGAGTCTATGTGAAGAAGAAGTGAAATATTGAAATAAAATGGAACTAATCAAGACAACATGTCTACTCTATAGTTCATCATCAAATATAGTGCATATCTGTTATACAGAAGGTTGTAGCCTTCACCATCCAGCAGTGATCTTTTGGACAGTGAGTCCACCACCCCTAGCAAGATTATTTGTAAATGACTCCTAATAGGGTCTGACCCTTAACTAGGTCTCTATAATTATTGCATTGTAAAGTACAACTCCTAACAGGGTTGAAATATCTTTTAACAAGGATTACTACAAACAAGTATAGTTCATTGTGGGTGCTAATTCCCACCGGGGTTTTTACCATTTGGTTTCCCCGTAATCAAATTGTGTGTTGTGTACTGTGTTATCTGTTAAGCATTTACTTTGTTGTGTTTTGAAGTTAAGAAAGTAAAATAACTAAAGTTACTGATAACTGATTCATCCCCCCCCCCGCTCTCAGTTATCCTCTGGGAATATTCTAACATATAGATCTATGATTGGTGGTCTACAATATCTAACTCACACTAGACCAGATATTACCAATGCAGTTGGTATTGTGGCAAGTTATCAAGCAGATCCCAAAGAGACACACCTTGCTGTTGTGAAAATAATTTTTAGATATTTGAAAGGAACAACAGAATATGGATTATGGTATGAAAAATTAGATGATTTTATTTTACAGGCTTTTAATGATGTTGATTGGGTAGGTAATGTGGATGACAAAAAGAGTACAATTAAAGGTGCATTTTTCCTTGGGAAAAGGTTGGTTTCTTGGTTGAACAAGAAGTAGAACTATATTTCTCAATCTACTGATGAATCAGAGTATGTTTCTACTACAATAAATTACACACAAGTTGTTTGGATGAAACAAACGTTGAAGGACATTGGAATAATTTTTGAAGAACCAGTGGTTATCCATTGTGATAACAACATCATAGTGAATATGTCGAAGAATCATGTAATGAATTCAAAGACTAAACATATTTCTATTAAATATCATTTCTTGAGGGAGAAGGTAGCAGAGAAAGAGATTAAACTGGAATATATTAGCACAAAGGAATAGATAGCATATATATTTATAAAACCTTTTCCAAAAGATGCTTTTGAGTATCTCAAAAGTATGTGTGGGTTCATATCCCCTCCTAGTGGTAATTAATTGATGCAGACATGCATCAGTCCAGTGGCTTTCAGAGCTATATCATTTTCTGGACTTGATGTATGCATCTACTCCTTAGGGGGAGTGATTGAAGGAACAGTAGAGCACATGTAGGTGAGCTTGCACCTATTTGTTGGAAATGAATATTTGAAAAAGCTATAGAAGATTAAATTTTAGTTATGGCACCCTTTTCCATTGTTTCCAAAGGGAGAAGGAATCTATGTGAAAATCCCTACTATTTTGGGAAGATTTGTGTTGAGGATATTGAGAAGATTGTATTGAGAGTAGAAATTATTTTTAGTTGATTTTAGGTTGATGGATTTTCCCATATGTTTCCATCAATGCCAAAGGGGGAGTTTGTTGGATGATATCAATTTTGGGTACTGTTAGTAAATAGTTTTGCCTCAATAATTGCTATCTTAAAACATAATGCAATCGTATACTAACAGCTTGAATTCCTACAGAATCAGTTAGGAATTCTCTGCTTAATGTTTATCTTGATTAACAGGTGCAGCTACCTTCAATTTGAAAAGAGCTATCTAATAGTTTTCTGCTAAAGAAACAAATCTCTTTTCAAAATATAAATGCTGAAAACAGCTTATTCTATCTCATGAATATGAAATAAAGTTTGATGCTGAAAAACCACTCGATCTTAACTATCAAAATGATCCACATTCCTGAAAGTCAAGTAAGGAGTAGGCAAAATAAACAGATTCTTCACTCAAAGCTTCTCAAACCACTGAAAAGAAATAATTCCAGGACCAACAGATTGCCAAAGTCTTTTATATAAACAGTATTCTCAAGAATACAATACTTAACAGGAAGAAACAATAGTGCTTATTTCCTGAGCAAAGACTTCAACAAAAAATAGAACTGTAGAATTCTATTAATCTGCCGAAAATAAAAATACTATACTTTCCAGATCTAAGATTAAGCTTAAAACAAAAGTAGTTCTGCTTTCAGCCTGCTAATGAGTGTAACCCTATGCTATGAAAATTATTACATATTTATACCACGCAGGGTTCAAAATAATCCGCCAGGGATAAATCATTTTTTAGTTAACATAACTGTGTTAACTGAAATGCATGAAATTGAAAGATAATTTCTAAAACTATGCCATTTCCAATTCGCCACGCGTCTTGATCAAGAGACATCAGCTGTTCCCGTTGGTTTTCTTTGCCGATTTCCATGCTTCATAGGTGGTGGAGAATGCTGAGATAATGGACTGATGTGGCAACCCAGTGTAGGTTAAGCATTGCTTCCATATTTCCTCCACTTTCTTGAGTTCAGCTATTTTCTCTTCTTGCATTTCTAAATGCTCTGAATTGATAATCAGCATAGACTCAGTATGCGCTACGTAGGAGAAGTCCTTTTTATTCATC
>MU228152.1:3265032-3291765 GCA_018584345.1 Thuja plicata | reverse complement strand
ATCAATTTGAAACATATTGACTTGTTTTAATGTCATTCTAGACCACAGCCTTTTCCTAACTTCAAACTCATCTGGGCAATTAGCCCAATAATCTTCTAGATGTGGAATATGCACAGAAGAAACTGTATCCCTGAAGTTACTTCTAATAAACCCCATATGATCAAAGTTATTTCTGGAGAAATAAGATTCAAAACACAGGTGAGTCAAAGATTCTTTTATCAGTGCATCTTGCTTTAGATCTGGGCATCGGTAATGTCCAATCTCAAGAGGAAGAAATACAGATGAAAATTTCTTTTCATTATTAGCCAACTCTGCCATTGTTACAATTTGCCTGCACATCTCAGATAGAACCACAGAATCTAGACAATAACGGGGCAACTTTAATGGCTTACTAGAGAAACCACCTATTCTGATATATGTGAATTTAGGGAATTGAATATAAAAATAGCCACAACTTTGGACGGCTTGCATAGCTTCCTCAGACAATCTGTGATTTTCTCTACCCTAAAGATAAAACACTAGCTTTGACAAGAAAACATCATTTACCCTTTTGAATCCCTTACACAATTCGGCTTCCTGGAGGTCGTAATAATACTGATAAATGGGCATTTCATTTATCCATTGAGAATGTTGAAGCCCTTCCCATTCTTTGGATGCTACTAAAACATATATCAGGAAAGAAGACAAGAAGAATGAGCCAAAGTTTGCTACGGTCAATAAGCCTTCATGCAGGTTTTCGGCAATTAAGTCAGCCCAATCGATGAATTTACTTCCCTCCACAATCTTTTGTATGAAAACATACATCCAGGGTCCCCAATGGAAAGTATGTTCATTCCCCTTCAATCTATTTAATAGCAGCACAATGTCAGTGATTTCTTTGATGAAATGCTCTATGGTCAAGGGTTTGGGTAGCCTAGAACCTCCTTCCACCGGTTTTGAGAGCCAAGATTGAGCAACTACAGAATCATAGCTTTTCTTTTTCTCTGCATATAATCTTTTAGCTTCCTCAACAGTCCATGGTTCATACGGCTCTTTGTGAGGAATAGACAGGGCTGTGCATACACTGGTTCTGTTTATCTTGACTATCACTTCTCCTGAGATTTTCCTAATGCACCTTGTATGAGAGTCGTAGTGATTTGCACATTCTATGACCAATTCAGGGCATCCCACAGACGCAGGAAATGCAGAAGCTTCTAGCAACCCACTGCTAACCAATTTATGGTAAATCAGGCTCGCTTGACTATTCTTAGACCTTTCTATGATGTCTGGTAAGCTTTTATGTACTAGAAATGTATCGCGTATATCAGGTAAGGAGCTGAGAAAACACGGTTTGTCTGGTTTGGGCATCTTAGGACGAAATAGCGTCATGACTGAATATGGGTGGCGAAGCTTTTTGAAAGATTAATTAAGCTTAACCCAAGACTAAAGCGAGTAAGAGTAATCAAAATATTCAGTAAGGGATGGCAGAGCACTTACACTTTCACAGAGAATAATCTGCAGCTTGACTCTTCTTACCAGACGACGTTGAGAATTTTTTTTGTTTTGCAATGCACTAATGAATAATAAAAGGGGTCAAGACATGCATTTAAGCCAGGGTTTATGAGGGAAATCTGGCGTACCAATATGGTAGTTAAGACCATAATTGCTATCTTTGTGCCCATGTACTTGAAAAGACTCGCTGCGCGTTATGTCATAAATGCTTGTCAGAAACGCGTGCTTACTAGTATTCCATCTCATCACATCATGGCGGCTTCATCTTTTCTGCATATGTGTTATGACAAACACATGTCCTGTCATCATCTTTTATTTCTTGTTCAGCGTGCTTCGGTGGGTCCCCCTTTTATGTTTAATTTGAAAAATGAGCACCTGCATAAAACATAATGTTAGCTTAAAAAACATGTTGAAGTTGAAGTTTTCGGTCTTTCGACTTCAACTTCGAATTCAAAAAGACTTTGACTCCGAGTGAAGACACGGGTTTTGAAGGCCAAATGATGGAGTGAGTTTATGAACTTGAAGTTGAAGTTAGACAGAACTTCAACTTTGACTTCAAGATGAGAAATCGACTCATGCATCTTTTTGAAAAGTATGTGGTAACAGGTACTGATCATGCTATTGATATTCATATTTTGTCACTGATGTCAACATATGTTTCTGTGGAGAAAATGCACTGGTTACTTGATTGGAAGAAGTGTACAGACACTGTATGAATGTTTCATAATGATCCAAGTTGGTTATATGAAGAAGGATGTGTTTTGACCTTATTCCTAAGTTTGTTTGGCTTTATGTTACATATTGAGATTGTTACAGTTGTTTTGGTGAAGACTGGTTTCTGGACTGTAACTTTGTTGCCTTACAGAGTAGGTCTTTGTGTTTTGGGTATATCTTACTAGCGAAGATATTTCAGGTGAAGTGAGCTTACTGGAGGACTGAAGACATGTTTTGGAATAATGGGTTGAGATCCATTTTCATGAGAATGTTTGTGACATTAGTTGTGGCGTGTATTCTAGAGGAGACCTATTTGGTGGTTGACTTCAGACATGTAGCATGTCATATATATTGTGAGCATGTATTGCGGATCTTGAAGCATAATTGATGGATTGTAAATGATTTTTACTTTCTATAGGTACCGTGTGTATCTTAGCAAGGGGTTATATAATTATTTGTATATTGGAAATTCTTAATTGGATGACCTAATTAATTATTTGTATATTAGGAAAGCTTAATTGGTTGACCTAATGAATTATTGTAAAAGGGTATATATGAGTGATCTCTTCTTTTGAAAAGTGGTGAAAGTGAAAGAGACTAAAAAGGGAGAGAAGTGAAAGTTGTGAGGCTTGTTTGGCTGCTGGATGTAGAGCAGAGTTTGTGATAAGACTACTTCATTGGAACTAACCAAGAAAAGACATTTTCTATCAGATAGCTCACTAGATTGTATATTTCTATATACACTTATTTGGATTGTGAATCCTTGAGGGTGGCTTTAACCTTCTTTGGAAAATGTGCTTGGGCAGTGAGCCTACAACTTTTGTTGACTCCTAACAGGGTCTATCTCCTAATAGGGACTATGTACTTTAATTTTGTAATAAGCTCCTAACAGGGCTAAATCTTTTAACAGGGATACTATACTCTCAATACATTATTTGTGGGTGCTAATTCCCACCAGGGTTTTACCTTTAACAGGGTTTCCTCGATAATAATTATTGTTTTATTGTGTTAGCATTTACTATGTTATCATCTACATTGAAGTTTTGGTTTATAAATTTTAAATTTTAATATTCTATATCATAACCAATTCACCCCCCCCATCTCAGTTGTTTTTTAGACTATTATTCCTAACAGATCCATACATCAAGTCCTAAAATTGATATAGCTCTGAAAGCCACTGGATTGATGCATGTTTGTATCAATTAATTACCACTGGGAGGGGGTCTGAACCCAAGAATTCTTTTGATATACTCAAAAGCATCTTTTGGCAAAGGTTTTGTAAATATATCTACTATCTTTTCCTTTGTGCTAAGATACTCCAGTTTAATCTTTTTCTTTGCTACCTTCTCCCTCAAGAAATGATACTTAATAGATATGTGTTTAGTCTTTGAATTCAGTATAGGATTCTTCAATATATTCATTGTGCTGGTGTTATAAAAATGGATAACCACTGGTTCTTCAAAAATTATTCCAATTTTCTTTAGCATTTGTTTCACCCAAACAACTTGTGTGAAATTTATTACAGAAACAACATACTCTAATTCAGTAGTCGATTGAGAAATAAAGTTCTACTTCTTTCTCAACCAAGAAACCAACCTTTTCCCAAGGAAAAATACACCTCCACTTGTACTCTTTCCATCATCCACATTACCTGCCCAATCATCAGTAAAATCATGTAAAATAAAATCATCTAATTTTTCATACCATAATCCATATTTTGTTGTTCCTTTCAAATATCTAAAAATTATTTTCATAGAAGCAAGATGTGTCTCTTTGGGATCTTCTTGATACCTTTCCACAATACCAACTGCATTGGTAATATCTTTTCTAGTGTGAGTTAGATATTGTAGACCACCAATCATAGATCTATACTTAGTCTTTACAACACTTTGAGTCTCATCATTACAAGTCAGTTTGTATCTAGTCACCATAGGTGTTCCAACAGGTTTACAATCTTCCATTCAAAAATTCTTTAACATTTCCTTATGATACTTGGTCTGAGATATAAAAATGTCATTCTTACTTTGATGAATTTTCAAACCACAAAAAAAAATTGTTTCACCAATCATTGACATCTCAAATTCATTTTCTATTTATTTAGAGAACTTCTTACTCATCTTATCATTGCCTCCAAAAATGATATCATCAACAAAACCTTCTATGATTAAGATTCCATCTTCATCAATTCTTAAATATAAAATAATATATGCATTACCTTTCCTGAAATCAAGACAAAGTAGATACTTCTCCAGTCTTGCATACCATGCTCTTGGTGCTTGTTTTAGTCCATACAATACTTTCTTTAGCTTACACACTATGTCTCCATCTTCTATCAAATGAAAACCATTAGGTTTCTCAATGTAAACTTCTTCCATATCACCATTCAACAATGTTGATTTCACATCCATCTGATATACTTTAAATTCTTTATGTGCAGCATAAGCAATAAATAGTCTCACATCTTCCAACCTAGAAACAAGAGAAAATGTTTCTTCATAGTCTATGCCTTCTTTTTGTGAGTATCCTTTACACACAAAACTAGCTTTGTTTCTTACCATTGTTCCTTCCTCATCCATCTTATTTTTGAAAACCCATTTTGTACCTGTTACATTTTTGTTCTTACGCCTTGGAACCAATTTCCAAGTATTGTTTTTCTTTATTTATTCAAGTTCTTCTTCCATATCTTTAGTCCAACTTTCATCTCTACATGCGTCATGAGTAGTCTTTGGCTCAACTTGAAAAATCAAACAAATTTCATCTCTAACTCTAGCTCTAGTCATCATACCTTTATTTTCATCACCAATAATTTGATCTTCAGGATGGTTCTTCTTAACATACCTTAGAGTCTTTGGAGTCTCAGTAACTTCAATATATTCATCTTCATTTTCATTTTCAGTCACATTTTCAATTAGCAAAGGTTCTTTAGGTTCAGCAGTGACCTCTTTTATTTATGTAATCTAACCACAGTCATACATTCTTACCTAAATCTGAAACTTTTCATCTATCCTCACATTGGCGCTTTTAATCAAGTTCCTCAATCTCTGACTGAAACATTTATATGCTTTACTCTTAGTAGAATAACCAAGAAAAATTCCTTCATCACTTCTAGCATTAAACTTTCCTATCTCATCATCTCTTTTGATATACCATTTACTACAAAATATTCTAAAATATTTTATTATAGGTGTATGGTCAAACCATAATTCATAAGGAGTCTTACTTGTACCTTCTCTGGTCTGTATTCTATTAAAGGTTTACACAGCAATGCCAACTTCTTCTTTCCAATGAACATGTGACACATTTCCTTCCAGCAACATAGTCCTTGCAACATCTAATATAGTTATGTTTCTTCGGTCGACTATCCCATTCTATTGTAGATTCCTAGGAGTTGATGTTTGTCTGTATATTCCATATTATTCATAGTATGTATTAAATAAATCTGATGTAAACTCTCTAACTCTATCTGATCTAAAATATTTTATCTTCAAACCAGATTTATTCTCAACTTTTGCTTTAAATAACTTGAATTTTTCAAATGCTTCATATTTCTCTCTCAAATATGTAACCCACGTCATTCTAGAAAAGTCATCAACAAAAATTATAAAGTACCTTTCACCATAATATGATCGTATTCTTGTAGGACCACATAGATCCGTATGCACCAGATCTAACTTCCCTTTTGTTGAATAAGATTTTCTTTTAAAACTACTTCTGGTCTGCTTTCCCATAACACACTCTCTACACACAGTGTTAGATAGTTTTGTAATCTTAGGTATATCTCTCACAGCATTAGTCATACTTACCTTCACATTGTTATCAAAGTTAACATGACAAAATCTTCTATGTGATAGCCAACTGTCATCAACCTTCACAATAAAATATGTAGCTTCATATGTATTCAATTCAAATACATTACCTCTATATTTAGTACCAGATGCGATCAAATCTCATAATTTACTTCTGATAGAACATTCCCTATTAAATAATTTCAACTGATAACCTCTGTCCACTAACTTTCCAACACTCAAAATATTATGCTTATGTCCATCAACAAGTAATACATTGTCAGTATTTGTGTTTCCATCCAAATAAATAGATCCTACTCCAATGATAAGTTTAGGAGTATTGTCACCAAATCTAACAACACCACCATCATATCTTTTCAAACTCACAAATTTTTTTTATCTCTAGTCATATTATGTGAACAACCATTGTCTATAACCCATTCAAATTTCTTTTCAACATGAGATACTAACATTTTTTCTTCATGTATAGGTTCATCATCCTTTATATAAATAAATCCAATTTCATCATAGTCAACATCATCATCATACATACCCTCACTAGCATAATAACATTCCTTTTCTTTAGGATACTTCAATTTGTAAAACTTAGGTTTATGCTTAGGAACCCTTGTAGGAAATCTAGATAAAAATGACCAATCTTGTTACATGAAAAACATTTCAAAGGTAATTTTCCTTCAAATTTGCCCTTACCTCTCTTCTCTCTTCTAGAAATCAATGCTACCACTTCATCTATCTTTCTTTCTTCCTCATGTATATGTTCCCATTCCCCAGCATAGTCTCCAAGATCTTCTCTAAGGTTACTATTGCAGGTGTTCGTAATTCTAGATAAGATCTTTTATTTTTGATGCACGGTTTCCTTGAATGTTGACTCAACTTTAGGTAAAGTATCTCCCAATTCTGTGACCTCAAAAATAGTTAGCTTTCCAATGAACATTTCTCTGGTGAAGTTCGGTGTCAAAGGTATAATCTCCTCTATAGCTTGTGTTGGCAAGTGATCATTTTTTTGTAATGTGATTCACATTTTGGTTGTCATTTATGGAAACACGTATGGGTTACAGATCAATTCCTATAAAGATAAATTTTGTTGATTCAGAAATTGACTAAGTATAGAAGCAGAGATACAGAAGTATTTTGGATATCAAAGATCAAGATCGATGAATTAGGGAAAGAGAGCTTAGAGGAAGACAATATGGGAAATGTATGACCTCCACCTAGGATCTATTTGGTTTTGGTAATTTCTATAGTGAGTTAGAAAGAATTGAAGACAGACATACTGTAGTAGAACAGCGGTACAAAGTAGTTGGACAATAGCAAAGATTGAGTATGACATGGAATCTAGAAAATCAGAGTTGGATTATGGTTGTTGAAAAACTACACTTTGAGTATGTAAGAGCATTGACTATACATTTATTATTTTCCTTACTAAATTTATTTGTACTAAGAGTTGACTTTGTAATATTTTTAATATTCATATTGAGAGCCGACTTTGTAAAGTTGTAAGATATATATATGTAAGATATTTTTGATAAAGATGAGAATGATGGTTGGATGAGTATGTTGATCGAATAGAAGAGAAAAAAATAACAAAGATCATTAATGAACTATAAAGGAACTATCTAAGCACTAGTGATGCTTTTTTTTTCATGACTGAGAACACTTTGTAAACAGAATTACTTTGTAAGAGTTGTAAGCTCAGTTGGCCCCTAACAGGGTGTTGTGAACCATTAACAAGGTTTTAATTCCTTTAACAAGAAAATGTGCTATGTAATATTCAGTTCCTAATAGGGCTAGGTCTCCTAATAGGGACATTATACTTTAGTACATTCTTGTGGGTACCATCCCCACCGGGGTTTTCCCTTGGCCAGGGTTTCCTCAAAAACAAAATATGGTGTTATGAGTACTATGTCATTTTCTTATATTCTTTTCTTTACTGCGAGTTTATGGTTAATATTTAAATGGTTGACTAATTTAATTAAGTGCTATAATACTGATTCACCCCCCCCCCCCTATTAGCATTATTCAATCNGATTCCCCCCCCCCCCCCTATTAGCATTATTCAATCGTAACAATTGGTATCAGAGCTTATGGCCCTTAGAGAGAAATTCTAACAGCTTGAGGGAGATCATAATGGATTTGGACAGTTTGCAAAAAAACTTTGATGTTGCACTTGAAGACCTTGACAAAGCAAAAGAAGAAAATGGACAGTTGAGATTCAACATGCGAAGAGCTAAGAAATTTATAAATAAAATTAAGGAACAACTTGAGCTTTCCAGAAGTAAAAGACAAGATCTTATGGTTCAGATAAAAGAGGGTTCATATGAAGACAATCCATATCAAGTGAGGCAACTAAAAGAAGAGAATGAGACTCTGAAACTTGAAAATGAGACTATGACTAAAGAAATGCAAATACAGAAGGATGCTGAGAAGAAATTTGAAGAAGCTTTAAATAGTGCATTAGATCAAATGAAGAATGAGGCTGACAACTACAAGAACAAGTATCTAGAAATGGAGAAATACAATCAGATTATAAAAGGTGAACTTGTTGAAGCAAAGAAACACATTGAGAAACTACACACAGTAGTGATTTGATTGATGAACAAAGAGAAAAATAGAAACCTAAAGATGATATGACTAGTATTGGCTTCAATGAAGCTAAATGTTCAAAGAATTAGGAAGAGAAATCCAATGAGAAGATTGATGCTGAAAAACCTTCTATTAAAGAACCTAGAGATCAGATCAGACCCTTCAGAGGTAGATGCTTTGGTTGCAAAAAATTTGGACACATGAAGAGAGACTGCAGAGGTAACTCCCCTTTTAGAACTATTTCTATTTATTGTTTTAATTGTAATGGATATGGGCATAAGAAATCAGAATGCAAAAAACCTAATCAATCTAGATATAAACAAGACAATGGAAGAGAATCTACAGTGAAACCTACATGCTACAAATGTAATAACATTGGACACATTGCGAAGTACTGTAAGCTGCAACTTAATCAGGAAAGAAGACATCATATATGTTACAAATGCAATAATCTAGGACATATAGTGAATTTTGGAAATTATAATGGATCAAACAATAGAAGAGTACCACCTACTATGAATTCATAGAAGAATGGAAATGATATTGGTAATAGTTGCAAATTTGAAGATTGATTTTGAAATTTTTTTTAAGAAAGCAGAAGATAACAACAGTGATAAGATATGGAAGATCAAAGAAACAAGTGAGACATTAGTTCAGGGAGAGTCAGTAGATGCTACTGGATCTTCGCATGATGGTAGTAAAACAAAATCTACCTAATTGTCTGATCATGGCCTTAGGGGGAGCATTGGATACAGACATCAGAATATATCCTGCCCCAAAATTTGTGGATTGAGCTTAAGCAAGCTTAGGTATGAACTTGGTTGATATCATGAAACATACATTTGAGAGCACAACATTAGCTGACGCATATATTTTGTTTGCGAGATCTAACAACCGACTAGACAGTATTGAGTAAAAGTGAAATTTATGATTTAAACTTGTATAAGGCACCATTCGCTGACCTATATCTTTACCATTTGATGAAGAGAGAGCTAAGGAGATTAGAGAGAAGAAAGATTCAGTATGTTCTACAATTTTTGTGTGTGATCAATTGAACCATAAACTTGGAATTCAGTGAAAGAAAGGTATTTACATCATCTAGCTATGGATGCACCTATTATTTTTGATGTTGTAGATCAACCTAGGTACAAATTTAAGAAACATTCATTCAATTCCTATGAAGAGGATCCTGAAGGAGTATTTTCTCAAACCCCTTATGGCGTATTACACGTAGAAGATATTTGAGCTTTCATACATTGTATTTATGATATATTGGGAATTGATGAGATATCAACTAAGATGGAGTATATGACTGATAATGGAATCATGAAAGAAGAATACAAACACATTGATTAGTTAAGCATAATGAAAATTCTAGACATATACAAATTCAACAAAGATGAATGGTTTAAGATATTGTTGAGTAGGGTACATGATCAGTTCATTTGGATAGGTGATCAACCTATGAATATTTGTAGTGAACTAATTCATGAAATCACTGGACTGGAAAAAACTGGTGTCATTCCTATTTCATAAAAACATGTAAATATAGAATTTGAAACCCTAACTCATTCTAAATGGAATAGGAGGGCAATGACTGTGAATGACATCTTTCAGCAAGATGTGTGTCATGCCCAAAACTAGGGCAAAACACACATACAATTTATTTTTTAAAATGCAAGTGCATACCACTAACAAGGACGTATTTGAGGTAATGTGATATCATGGTAAGGTTATTATTTGAGTTGCAAGGTATATACATAAGTTAAATTAGGGTCACACCACATAAAGATGCAGAATTAGAGCATCAACTAGTCATACGGGTTACGTGAGCACCTGGGTCAGGTTGATTTAACTCTGGTTTCATATTTTAATCTATGTGTAGTATCATGATGATAGTATATTGTTAAGAGTCATACGTTGAATTATATTTCCCTGGTAATCACTTTATTTATTAACCTTGGTTACAACTTATTCATTTAAATCTAGTCCCCATTTCTCTTTCGACCATTATCCACTAGTTTAAAATTCAATAATCAAAACTAATCTAATTCTTATCCTTCTAAAATAATTAAATTCTTCCTTTCTAATTCCCATGCAACTATGGTCCTTAAATTCCTTAATAGAATATTGAATTAATCTCAAATAGAAAATTTACATTGACCTCTAACCTCTTGAAACACATGGGCAACACAATTTCATTTATCGTAATAAAATTAAATTAACATCTATCTATATTTTTCTACATAAAAATTACATCTATTAATCAATAATTAACTACACAATTGAATAATTAACTACATCTATTAATTATTATTTTCCTTACTAAATTTATTTGTACTGAGAACCGACTTTGTAATATTTGTAATATTCATATTGAGAGCCGACTTTGTAAAGCTGTGAGATATATATGTAAGATATTTTTGATAAAGATGAGGATGATGGTTGGATGAGTATGTTGATCGAATAAAAGAGAAAAAAATAACAAAGATCATTGATGAACTATAAAGGAACTATCTAAGCACTAGTGATGCTTTTTTTGTTCATGACTGAGAACACTTTGTAAACAGAATTACTTTGTAAGAGTTGTAAGCTCAGTTGGCCCCTAACAGAGTGTTGTGAACCTTTAAAAGGGTTTTAATTCCTTTAACAAGAAAATGTGCTATGCAATATTTAGTTCCTAATAGGGCTAGGTCTCCTAATAGGGACATTATACTTTAGTACATTCTTGTGTGTACCATCCCCACCGGGGTTTTCCCTTGGCCAGGGTTTCCTCAAAAATAAAATATGGTGTTATGTGTACTGTGTCATTTGCTTATATTCTTTTCTTTACTAAGAGTTTATGGTTAATATTTAAATGGTTGAATAATTTAATTAAGTGCTATAATACTGATTCACCCACCCCCCTCTTATAATTATTCAATCGTAACAATTGGTATCAGAGCTTATGTCCCTTAGAGAGAAATTCTAACAGCTTGAGGGAGATCATAATGGATTTGGACAGTTTGCAAAAAAACTTTGATGTTGCACTTGAATACCTTGACAAAGCAAAAGCAGAAAATGGACAGTTGAGATTCAACATGCGAAGAGCTAAGAAATTTATAAATAAAATCAAGGAACAACTTGAGCTTTCCAGAATTAAAAGACAAGATCTTCTGGTTTAGATAAAAGAGGGTTCAGATGAAGACAATCCATATCAAGTGAGGCAACTAAAAGAAGAGAATGAGACTCTGAAACTTGAAAATGAGACTGTGACTAAAGAAATACAGATACAGAAGGATGCTAAGAAGAAAGTTGAAGAAGCTTTAAATAGTGCATTAGATCAAATGAAGAATGAGGCTGACAACTACAAGAACAAGTATCTAGAAATGGATAAATACAATTAGATTATAAAAGGTGAACTTGTTGAAGCAAAGAAACACATTGAGAAACTACACACCAGCAGTGATTTGATTGATGAATAGAGAGACAAATAGAAACCTAAAGATGATATGACTGGTATTGGCTTCAATGAGGTTGAATGTTCAAAGAATCAGGAAGAGAAATCCAATGAGAAAATTGATGCTGAAAAACCTTCTATTGAAGAACCTAGAGATCAGATTAGACCCTTCAGAGGTAGATGCTTTGTTGCAAAAAATTTGGACACATGAAGAGAGACTACAAAGGTAACTCCCCTTTTAGAACTATTTCTGGTTATTTTTTTATTTGTAATGGATATGGGCACAAGAAATCAGAATGCAAAAAACCTAATAAATCTGGATATAGACAAGACAATGGAAGAGAATCTACAGTGAAACCTACATGCTACAAATGTAATAACATTGGACACATTGCAAAGTACTGTAAGCTACAAGTTAATCAGGAAAGAAGACATCATATATGTTAAAAATGAAATAATCTAGGACATGTAGTGAATTTTTGTAATTATAATGGATCAGACAATAGAAGAGTACCACCTACTATGAATTCATAGAAGAATGGAAATGATATTGGTAATAGTTGCAAATTTGAAGATTGATTTTGAAATTTTTTTTAAGAAAGCAGAAGATAAAAACAGTGATAAGATATGGAAGATTAAAGAAACAAGTGAGACATTAGTTCAGGGAGAGTCAGTAGATGCTACTGGATCTTCGCATGATGGTAGTAAAACAAAATCTACCTAATTGTCTGATCATGGCCTTAGAGGGAGCATTGGATACAGACTTCAGAATATATCCTGCCCCAAAATTTGTGGATTGAGCTTGAGCAAGCTTAGGTATGAACTTGGTTGACATCATGAAACATACATTTGAGAGCGCAACATTAGTCGACACATATATTTTTTTTGCGAGATCTAACAACCGACTAGACAGTATTGAGTAAAATTGAAATTTATGATTTAAACTTGTATAAAGCACAATTTGCTGACCTATCTCTTTACCATTTGATGAAGAGAGAGCTAAGGAGATTAGATAGAAGAAAGATTCAGTATGTTCTACAATTTTCGTGCGTGACCAATTGAAGCATAAACTTGGAATTCAGTGAAAGAAAGGTATTTACATCATCTAGCTATGGATGCACCTATTATTTTTGATGTTGTAGATCGACCTAGGTACAAATTTAAGAAACATTCATTCAAGTCCTATGAAGAAGATCCCAAAGGAGCATTTTCTCAAACCCCTTATGGTGTATTACACGTAGAAGATATTAGGGCTTTCATACATTGTAAGTATGATATACTAGAAATTGATGAGATATCAACTGAGATGGAGTATATGACTGATAATGGAATCATGAAAAAAGAATACAAACACATTGATCAGTTAAGAATAATGAAAATTTTAGACTAATACAAATTCGACGAAGATGAATGGTTTAAGATATTGTTGAGCAGGGTACATGATCAATTCATTTGGATAGGTGATCAACCTATGAATATTTGTAGTGAACTAATTCATGAAATCATTAGACTAGACAATACTGGTGTCATTCCTATTTCATAAAAACATGAAAATATAGAAGTTGAAACCCTAACCCATTCTAAATGGAACAGGAGGGAAATGACTATGAATGACATCTTCCAGCAAGATGTGTGTCATGCCCAAAACTAGGGCAAAACACACATACAATTTTTTTTTTAAAATGCAAGTGCATACCACTAACAAGGATGTATTTGAGGTAATGTGATATCATGGTAAGGTTATTCTTTGAGTTGCAAGGTATATACATAAGTTGAATTAGGGTCACACCACATACAGATGTAGAATTAGAGCATCAACTAGTCATACGGGTTACGTAAACACCTGGGTTAGGTTGATTTAACTCTGGTTTCATGTTTTAATCTATGTGTATTATCATGATGATAGTCTATTGTTAAGAGTCATACATTGAATTAGATTTCCCTGGTAATCACTTTATTTATTAACCTTGGTTACAACTTATTCATTTAAATCTAGTCCCCATTTCTCTTTCGACCATTATCCACTAGTTTAAAATTCAATAATCAAAACTAATCTAATTCTTATCCTTCTAAAATAATTAAATTCTTCCTTTCAAATTTCCATGCAACTATGGTCCTTAAATTCCTTAATAGAATATTGAATTAATCTCAAATAGAAAATTTACATTAACCTCTAACCTCTTAAAACACATAGGCAACACAATTTCATTTATCGTAATAAAATTAAATTAACATCTATCTATATTTTTCTACATAAAAACTACATCTATTAATCATAATTAACTACACAATTGAATAAACTATATCTAAACAAAATTACATGATTTTAATAAAATAATGAGAAATTAAATCCATAACATATTAGCACTTCTATATATTTCACCTACAAACTAAGGTTTTAAATCTAGTATTTAAACTACACAATTTAAAAAGAAAGTATATCTATTAAATGAGGCTACTTTATTCAAATAAAATAAATAAGAATTAAATCTATTTAACTAACTTAATCTATCCAAATATAATGATCCATTTAATTATCTACCTAATAGATAGGGTATAATATTATTTTAATACATTGTTCAATACTTGATTAAATCTAATTATGCTATTAAACCTATTAACTATCAACTAACTACCTATTAACTAGCTATAATCTAACATATCTACCTATCTATCAATCTATCACCCTACCCCTATTATCCTATCAAGCTATCACATCCTATCCCCATCCCCCATGGCCCACTTGCCAAGTGGGGGGGTGTGAAATCTCAAATCCTTTCAAAACTTGCAAATTTTTTTGGAGGGAGAAAAGCCTTAGCAAAGGAAGTCACGTGGAGCAAGGATGGTGGGGGCCACTGCAAAGTCTCCCATCAAATATGGTGAAGTCAACAATTATAATTCGCATGAGGAGGGAAAGGTGGCGTAGAAACCAAGGAACATGGGAGCATGCGAAATCCTCCAATGGTTGAAGTGGGACCAAAAACACTTTTTCTAATACTTAAACTATGTTAAAACCCTTGTCCTAGGGAAGTACATTAATCCCTATGTTGACTCAATCTACAACGAATGGGGGAAGGTTTTAATTTTGGATAATGATTATCATGTAAGCCCAAATTTTGCATGGGGAGAAGAAAGGTAAGGGGGAAGATTATTGTGGAGCCCACGAAAATGGGTGGAGAACATTAAGCCTTCTAAATAAAAAGACTAGTCATTAGCAAAAAAAAAGGTAATTAAAAGGAGTGTTTAGGAGGTAATAAAAGGGGTATTAGAGAGGGAATATTTTAGAGAATATTCTCTGTGTAAGGGAAGGGAATTAAATCTCTCCCCATACATTTTCCAGAGACTTTTTTGCTCTACATTCTGGAAAATGACATGGTAAATTTGGTTGTATTTTCTACACATTGACATCATTGATTTCTTTTTTTGTGTAGATACATGCATGAATTTGATTGTTTTGTTTTTTTTTTGCCAAACATTATACAACTAGAATTTGATTATTAATATTAGGTGATTGTTTTTATTAATATATTAATTTCTTTGACTTACTATAGTTAGTAAGCTAATCTCTTCTTTTTAAGGATTGGAAATACAATTATTTTGAAGATGAGGTATTGATCTAATTGACATAAAATTTTAGAATTTCAAAGGAACATGTAGTGTTATTGACTTAAAAATTTAAAGTCACATACATTAGAGGTTTCAATATTTAACCATTCACAAGGTTTACATACTATGAATATCATTACAAAAAAAATGAGAGTTTTTCATATTTTGCTCAACAAACTTACACAATGGACTTTGCAACACTTAAAAAAAATGATTCTTAACACAAGGAGTAATCATGCAACCTTAAATTTGACCTTCACAACAACACCAAAATGAAGACTCCTCCCAAACTTTTTCACATCTAACTTGATTTCAAAAATCTACAAAAAAAAATATGAAGGGAACCATGGGAGCTCACCTCCCAACCAAGGCCTCAAAGAGACCACCTCCGAACTTGGAGAACCAATACTAAAAAAGGTAACACATCCCAATTTTCACAACTAACATATATGCATAACACAACAATTTACTCACAACCAAGGTTTCACAAATGGGTTTTTCAAACCCATTGAAGTAGGGTGAAGGCAGGCTTTTTCAAAGAAGAGAATGTCATTAAATTTTCAAATTTCTCATCAAGATTTTTCTTCCATGCCTTTCCAAGGCTAAATGGATATTCCTTCCATATACACATTTGGTCATTTCTATATCAAAACAATATTTACCACATGGCTTCATGGAGCCCATACTCTATGAAATTATCCCTCTTCTCTAAGAGAAGAGACTCTCATTACAATGGAGAGTCCAACTAACCCCTTCACCCAAGGCCAGTTCTTCCCTTCCCAAAGGGTGAGTAATGCCTTAAACTCCCATGAATAATACTCCCAAATCTGAAAGAACAAGAGATGAAACAAAATTCAAATGCATCCCCAACCCAACACATAACATCAACATCTACATACAACAACACTTTACAATATTACATATATGAACACCATACAAGATTTACATATTTATTTAAACAATAACATGCAAAACTTAAATGTAAGAGCATTCCTCCATGGCAAGAATCCACCAACCTTGGTCTAAGAAAAATGGCAAGAATATGGTTGAGAAGAATCCTTTATCCTTTTTCCTTTTCTTCCTCCAAACCTAGTTGTCTCCAAAATTGGAGAGTGGGGAAACACTCCCTAAGTTTCTCCAAATCCTCTAAAAATACCCCTAGAAGTGTACTCAAGACTTAGAAATTAATGAGACATTCCCTCTAGTCCTTTTTCCTTACCTCTTGTCTCCCCTCTTAATTGTGAGTTTAGTAAGGAGTGTGAGACAAGTTAAATGCATGTGGCCATCTTCATTTTTGCCACTTTTGAAAGGTAAGAATTTTGGAGAGCCATGATGGTGATCTAGGTTTACCCCATAGGTAAAAACTAGCCCTAACCCAAGGTACCCCCTTGGGTTAACTAATTTTGGCCAAAAGTACACTCTAGGGTCACTTTTGACCCCTCCAAAGTACCCCTTAAGTTTAAATCCGAGTTCCAACTTGATGTGATCCCTACAAGACATCTATATGCAAGTGGGATTAATATAATATCCTATAAGGTTTGGTGATTCTTTTCCAGGCCCTAATTTGACATGTCACCATCCACATAGACAACACAAGTGTCAAGTGACACCAAAAAAAAATGCACATCACATTCACAATGACATGTCCAAACAACAACATGAATTTTAAATTATTAACACACATTCAGATTACGTTTATAACAAGATCACATTACAATGAGGTTTCAACCCCTTATTGAATTAAACCTTGGCTTACTCAATTCACATGTGTTTAGCCCTGATTCTCCAAATAATTTTATGGTTCTCTTTCTTGTACACTAAACTCGAGCATCAGTAGTCCAAGATAATAAAATCACATGCAATATACATTTTCAATTTATAATTAGCAACATTAATCAATAGCAGACTTAAATTCTTAATTGCAATTTTCATACAGAAATATTTAAAACATAATAATTACATAATCATCATGACATAACATCCATGAAATAATCAATTCTAATCATGATTTGATCTTCTCATCAATTCACTTATCTAAACATATATAATCAAAATCAACCACCTATTCTAGGTCTAATCCATATCAAAATGTAATCCACATAATATAATTATCATCATAACATAATATCTCGAGTCTCTGTCAGGATAATCAAAAAGTGTATCAATGTATCAAAACATAAAGTATCAAAGTTTGATCGAGTAGTAAAGCTATGATGGGTCGGGGTGAGGCCTCAAATCCTCCCCCACTAGGCATGAACTTCCTCCTAGAGTTCATCAAAAAGATATGGGTACTGAGATCTCATTTGCACTGCATCCTCCCATGAAGCTATTACCTCATCATAACAATCCCACTGGACCCTAACCTGGTCCAGCTCTCAGCCTCAGAGTGCAAGGGTTCGTAAAGATATAATACAAATGGGGTCCAGTGCTAGCTATCTGTCTTACTCCACCTACAAGGTATCCCAATCTATAACATGAGACTCATCATAAATATATTTTCATAGCACAGATACATGAAACACATCGTGGATGCATAACAGGCTGGGTGGAAAGGCTAGATGGTAGGCAACTGGTCCTATCCTCTCCAATATTTCAAAAGGTCCAACAAATCAAGGTGATAACTTAGAGCCCTTTCTAAAATAGATTGGACTCTTATGCAGGCGCACTCTCAAAAAGACCCTATGGCCAACCATATACTCACGATCAACCTGCTTCACATCTGCATACTTCTTCTGTCGGTCCTGAGCCTCTCTAATACATTGTCTAATCAAGACTACCTGCTACTCCATATCCTTGACCAACTGGGGTCCAATAGATACTCTATCCTCAATCCTGTCCCAACTCAAGGGGGTCCTGCAAGGTCTACCGTACAATGCCTGATATGGTGGCATACCTATAGAAGAATGATGCCCATTATTATAGGCAAACTTGACTAGATGTAGGTATTCCTCCCACTTGACCTAATGGTCCATCACATACATATGTAACATATCTTCTAACACCTGGTTAACCCTCTCTGTCTGCCCATCTATCTAAGGGTGGTACATTGTACTGAAATTTAGTCTAGTACCCAACGTTGCCTGTAACTCTCCAAAAAGTTGATGTGAACAAGGAGTCTCTATGAGAGATGATCTTATGGGGAATTCCATGAAGTCTGACAATATATTGCTAAAGGACCTAAGTTATGTCTCGTGATGTGAATGTAGTATGCACAGGTGAGAAGTGGGCAACCTTGGTCAACATGTTGACTGTCACCAAAATAGGATCATGGCGGTGAGAACACATAGGGAGGCCAACAATGAATTCCATAGATATAGTATCCCACTTCCACTCAGCAATCTCATGTGGTTGTAGGAGCCCACCTAGATGACTATGCTCTTCCTTCACTCTCTAGAACTCTAGACATCTAGCAACTATGCTAGCAATCGGCAACCTCATGCCCGACCAATGATACAACTATCTCAGATTGACATGCAACTTCTTAACTCTTGAATGAGCTACATAAGGTGCTCTGTGAGCCTCAAGCATAATAAACTCTTGCAAGTCACCCATAGAAGGTACATAGATGTGTCCCCTATAACATAGAAGTCCATCAGACTCTAAATAATACTCTGCAAATCTCCCCTTAAGGGGTCTCTGAGAATAGATAAGCTGACAAACCTCTACATATAATCCATCCTCTGGAAAGTGATGCAAAATGTGCTCCCTCAAATCTGTACTAGAAGTCATAGATGAGAGCTTGTGTCACCTCCTACTCAAGGCATCTGCAACTACATTCTCCTTCCCCTTGATGTAATGAACATTAAAATCATACTCACACAAAAACTCCATCCATCTCCTCTGCCTAGCATTAAGATTGGGCTATGTAAAGATATACTGTAGGCTCTGGTGATCTGAATGAAGCTCAAATCGGTGACCTAGAAGGAAATGTCACCATCTCACTAAGGCATGAACCACCGCTGCAAGTTCTAGGTCATGAGTGGGATAATTAAGCTCGTGAGTCTTTAGCTTCCTAGACTCAAAATCTATAGGATGACCCTCCTGCATAAGGAATACTCCTAAACCATCTAATGAAGCATTAGTACATACAACAAAATCTACCAAAGGATCTGGCACTGCTAAAATTAGTGCACAAGTGAGGGCTCTCTTGAGCTCTTGGAAAGATCCCTCACACTTCTCTCTCCATTCATACTTCTTCCCTTTTCTCTAAAGGGAGGTGATGGGATGACCTACTCTAGAAAATCTTGCCACAAAGTGTCTGTAATATCCTGCTAAGCCCATAAAACTTCTGACCTCAGTGACACTGGTGGGTGCTGGCCAATCCATAATGGCTCTAATCTTTGATGGGTCTATAGAGATACCATCGTCGGATATAACATGACCAAGATAATGCACCTCAATTCTAAAGAAGGCACACTTTGACAAGTTGCCATATAACTGATTCTCTCTCAAATGCTACAGAACCTGTCTCAGATTCTCCTCATGCTCCTCCTCATTGTGAGAATATATCAGAATATCATCAAGGAACACTACCACAAATTTATCCAAGAATGTATGAAATACTCTGTTCATGAGGCTCATGAACACCGTTGGAGCATTCATGTGGCCAAATGGTACTACTGTGAACTCATAGTGACCATACCTCATGCGAAAGGTAGTCTTATGGATATCACTTTCCATAATCTATAACTGATGGTACCCTGACTTTATATCTATCTTTGAGAACACTCAGGCACCCTGCAACTGATCAAACAAATAATCAATCCTGGGAAGTGGGTATCAGTTCTTAATTGTTACTTTATTCAACTGTCGATAATCAATGCACAATCTAAGTGATCCATCCTTCTTCTTCACAAAAATTACTGGTGCACCCCAAGGTGATACACTAGGTTGGATATGCCCTTTCTCCAAGAGCTCTTCTAATTGAATCTTGATCTCATTGAGCTCAAGTGTGGTCATCTAGATACTGGCTCTTCTAACTGAATCTTGATCTCATTGAGCTCTTCTATGGTGATCTAGATACTGGCTTGGCTCCTGGTACAAGATCTATGTGAAAATCAACTGCCCTAGGTGGAGGCATACCAGGTAGCTCAGTAGGAAATACATCTGCAAACTCCTGAAGAATAGGATAATCCTCAAGTGAAGGCTCCCCCTCTGAATCCTCCTCTCTATCACTAATGGTGATGGAAGATAACTAACATCCCTTCCACACACACCGCCTAAGCTGCATAGCGAAAATCATACGAAGAGATACGGGCTGTTGTACCCCAAATATCACCATAGAAGTACCATGATCATCAACACACTCAACCCTCTTCTGATGACAATCCATCTTGGCACTGTGGGCATATATCCAATGCATGCCAAGGACTACATCATAAGAACCTAGAGGGTTAATGTGGAGATCAGTCATCGTGATTAAGTCTCCAATCTGAATCTGACAACTGCAAACTAACAAACTAATAGACACCCTAGCTCCTAAAGCTAACTCAACCTCCCAACCGATATCCTATCTAACTACCACTAGCCTACAACACTTCACTACATAGGGAGATATAAAGGATTTTGTGGCTCCTGAATCAAATAAGATAGAAACACTGATACCCTAAATCATACCTGTGGCCTCTATGACCGTGGCCTGGTGCTCGGCCTGGTGGTTATCCACCACTACAAAAACTCAATGGGATCTACCCATATCTCCAACTGTAGGCTCTAATGTAGCCCCTCTCTGACCACTAGCTAACTATCCCTGTGGGCACTCTCTCGCTAAATGACCCATACCACCGCAAGTGTAACATGGTCCTTGAGTCTAAATCTTCACTCTCTGTGTCCTAGGCTGTTGTGACCTCTGGTCCTACTAGAACCACTATATCCACCCCTAGAGGACTTCTGAGTCCTAGCTAGCTATGCCTGAGGGGTTTGTGTCCTCTGATCCTATCTAGGACCCTGAGACTCCCACTGTTTGGGCTTAGAGCCCTGATAACCCTGTGAATGCCTCTGTCTAGAATCTTGCTAAGATCTCTGCTGCTGAGACTGTTGACCCTTAAAAGATCCTACTGAGTGATTATGTTTCCCTTTCCAAGGGGGTCTCTAATGTCCTCACTGCTGGGAAGAGGAGTTTTGGTGCTGGGACCGATCTTGAGACTCCTGTCTAGTACAGATATCCTTCGCTACAAGTGTCATCTCAACTACCCCTCTGAATGTGGTAGGGAATGCTAGGCATACTATGCTCTAAAGAGACATATTAAGTCCCTTAATGAAATGGTAAATACATAGTTTCTCTTCCTTCATGTAAACTCCTCTATCTGTCTTTGTCTGAAATGCTTGGAGAGATACCTCTCTCAAAAATAGGCCACAAAAGACACCCAAGTGAGTGTGTCAATACTCACTCCACCTATAAACACCTCCTGCTCCCACCAAGTGGAAGGCTTCTCCTATAGGAGATGGACTACAAATCATTCCTTTAGATTACTCCCATATGGGTGCAATCCAAAACATCATTGTAAACTTTGTAACCAGACCTCTACTACTAACCCATCAGTGGATCCCAAAAACAAGAGTGGTTGGAGTCGTAATAACTCTCGGATCTCATCTCCAACATCTCTAGGGGGTCTCTCCTAGGCATGTATCTCATGCTTTCATGGTATGACAACCTGATGAACTGACTCACCCTCCTGATCATCATGACCCTCAACAGACCTAGGTGGGAGACTCCTACTTCTCTCTCTGTTGACTGCTCTATCATTCTCTGAAATATGTGCTTCCCTTTCGAGAATGTATTTCTGAGCTATGGGTGGTAGTCTATGTTGAATCACCCCAATCATATTTTGGAGAACATCCATAATATCATGGTTAGGTTTCTGAGGTGGTGGAGGTGGTGGTGGTGGAGATGGAGGTGGTGGATCCTCCTCTCCTTCCCCCGCATGGGGAGCTCTAAAACCTCTACCTCCTCGATTAGGTCTGGTGACCGCACACATCCTACATAATTATTTAGGTTTTAAATGAGTTGAAATGTAATGGGTTAGGCTCTTAGTGTCAAAATATGGCTCTAATACCAAATGTCATGCCCAAAACTAGGGCAAAACACACATACAAATTATTTTTTAAAAATGCAAGTGCATACCACTAACAAGGACATATTTGAGGTAATGTGATATCATGGTAAGGTTAATTTTTGAATTGCAAGGTATATACATAAGTTGAATTAGGGTCACACCACATACAGATGTAGAATTAGATCATCAACTAGTCATATGGGTTACTTGAACACCTGGGTCAGGTTGATTTAACTCTGGTTTCATGTTTTAATCTGTGTAGTATCATGATGATAGTCTATTGTTAAGAGTCATACGTTGAATTAGATTGCCCTGGTAATCACTTTATTTTTTAACCTTAGTTACAACTTATTCATTTAAATCTAGTCCCCATTTCTCTTTCAACCATTATCCACTAGTTTAAAATTCAATAATCAAAACTAATCTAATCCTTATCCTTCTAAAATAATTAAATTCTTCCTTAAAAATTCCAATGCAACTATGGTCCTTAAATTCCTTAATAGAATATTGAATTAATTTCAAATAGAAAATTTGCATTGACCTCTAACCTCTTGAAACACATGGGCAACATAATTTCATTTATCGTAATAAAATTAAATTAACATCTATCTATATTTTTCTACATAAAAACTATATCTATTAATCAATAATTAACTACACAATTAAATAAACTATATCTAAAAAAAATTACATGATTTTAATAAAATAATGAGAAATTAAATCCATAACATATTAGCACTTCTATATATTTCACCTACAAACTAAGGTTTTAAATCTAGTATTTAAATTACACAATTTAAAAAGAAAGTATATCTATTAAATGAGGCTACTTTTTTCAAATAACATAAATAAAAATTAAATCTATTTAACTAACTTAATCTATCTAAATATAATGATCTATTTAATTATGTACCTAATGGATAGAGTATAACATTATTTTAATACATTGTTCAATACTTGATTAAATCTAATTATGCTATTAAACCTATTAACTATCAACTAACTACCTGTTAACTAGCTATAATCTAACCTATCTATCAACCTATCACCCTACCCCTATTAGCCTATCAAGTTATCACATCCTATCCCCATCCCCCATGGCCCACTTGCCAAGTGAGGGGGTGTGAAATCCCAAATCCTTTCAAAACTTGCAAATTTTTTTGGAGGGAGAAAAGCCTTAGCAAAGGAAGTCACGTGGAACAAGGATGGTGGGGTCCACTGCAAAGTCTCCCATCAAATTTGGTGAAGTCAACAAGTATAATTTGCATGAGGAGGGAAAGGTGGCATCAAAGGGAGCATGCAAAATTCTCCAATGGTTGAGGTGGGACCCAAAACACTTTTCCTAATGTTTAAACTATGTTAAAACCCTTATCCTAGGGAACTACATTAATCCCTATGTTTACTCAATCTGCAACGAATGGGGAAAGGTTTTAATTTTGGGTAATGATTATCATGTCAGCCCAAATTTTGCATAGGGAGAAGAAAGGTAAGGGGGAAGATTATTGTGGGGCCTAAGAAAATGGGTGGAGAACATTAAGCCTTCTAAATCAAAAGACTATTCATTAGCAAAAAAAAAGGTAATTAAAAGGAGTGTTTAGGAGGTAATAAAGTGGGTATTAGAGAGGGAATATTTTAGAGAATATTCTGTGTAAGGGGAAGGAATTAAATCCCTCCCCATACATTTTCCAGAGACCTTTTTGCTCTACATTCTAGAAAATGACATGATAAATTTGGTTGTATTTTCTACATATTGACATCATTGATTTCTTTTTTTGTGTAGATACATGCATGAATTTGATTTTTTTTATTTTTTTGCCAAACATTATACAACTAGAATTTGATTATTAATATTAGGTGATTGTTTTCATTAATATATTAATTTCTTTGACTTACTATAGTTATTAAGCTAATCTCTTTTTTTTAAGGATTGGAAATACAATTATTTTGAAGATGAGGTATTGATCTAATTGAGATAAAATTTCAGAATTTCAAAGGAACATGTAGTGTTATTGACTTGGAAATTTAAAGTCACATACATTAGAGGTTTCAATATTTAACCAAGCACAAGGTTTACATGCTACGAATATCATTACCAAAGAAATGAGTGATTTTCACATTTTGCTCAACAAGCTTACACAATGGAATTTGCAACACTTAACAACAATGATCCTCAACACAAAGAGTAATCATGCAACCTTAAAGTTTCTCTTCACAACAACACCAAAATGAATACTCCTCCCAAACTTTTTCACATCCAACTTGATTTCAAAAACCTGCAAAAAAAATATGAAGGGAACCATGGGAGCTCACCTACCAACCAAGGCCTCAAAGAGACCACCCCCGAGCTTGGAGAACCAAGACTAAATAAGGTAACACATTCTAATTTTTACAACTAACATATATGCACAACACAACAATTTACTCCCAACCAAGGTTTCACAAATGGGTTTTCCAAACCCATTGAAGTAGGGTGAAGGTGGGCTTTTTCAAGGAGAAAAATGTCATTACATTTTTAAATTTTTCATCAAGAGTTTTCTTCCATGTCTTTCCAAGGCTAAATGGACATTTATTCCATATACACATTTGGTCATTTCTATACCAAAATAATATTTACCACATGTCTTCATGGAGCCCATACTCCATGAAATTATCCCTCTTCTCCAAGAGAAGAGACTCTCACTACAATGGAGAGCCCAACTAACCCCTTCACCCAAGGCCACTTCTTCCCTTCTCAAAGGGTGAGTAATTCCTTAAACTCCCATTAATAATACTCCCAAATCCAAAAGAGCAAGAGATGAAACAAAATTTAAATGCATCCCCATCCCAACACATAACATCAACATCTACATACAACAACACTTTAGAAGATTACATATATGAACACCATACAAGATTTACATATTCATTTAAAAAATAACATGCAAAGCTTAAATACAAGAGCATTCCTCCATGGCAAGAATCCACCAACCTTGGTTCAAGAAAAATGGCAAGAATGTGGTTGAGAAGAAGCCCTTATCCTTTTTCTTTTTCTTCCTCCAAACCTAGTTGTCTCTAAAATTGGAGAGTGGGTGAACACTCCCTAAGTTTCTCCAAATCTTCTAAAAATACCCGTAAAAATATACTCAAGACTTAATAATTAATGAAACATGCCCTCTATTCCTTTTTCTTTACATCTTGTCTCCCCTCTTAATTGTGAGTTTAGTAAGGAGTGTGGGACAAGTTAAATGCATGTGGTCATCTTCATTTTCTCCACTTTTGAAAGGTAGGCATTTTGGAGATCCATAATGGTGATCTAGGTTTACCCCATAGGTAAAAACTAGCCCTAACCCAAGGTACCCCCTTATGGTTAACTAATTTTGGCCAAAAATATACTCTAGGGTCACTTTTGACCCCTCTAAAGTACCCCTAAAGTTCAAATCTGAGTTCCATCTTGATGTGATCCCTACAAGACATCTATATGCAAGTGGGATTAATATAACATCCTATAAAGTTTGGTGATTCTTTTCGAAGCCCTAATTTGACATGTCACCATCCACATGGACAACACAAGTGTCAAGTGACACCAAAACAAAATGCACATCACATTCACAATGACATGTCCAAACAACAACATAAATTTTAAACTATTAACACACATTCAGATTACATTTACAACAAGATCACATTACAACGAGGTTTCAACCCTTATTGGATTAAACCTTGGCTTACTCAATTCACATGTGTTTATCCCTGATTCTCCAAATAATTCCATGGTTCTCTTTCCTTCACACTAAACTCAAGCATCAGTAGTCCAAGATAATAAAATCACATGCAATATGCATTTTCAATTTATAATTAGCAACATTAATCAATAGCAGACTTAAATTTCTAATTGAAATTTTCATACAAAAATGTTTAAAACATAATAATTATATAATCATCATGACATAACATCCATGAAATAATCAAGTCTAATCATGATTTGATCTTCTCATCAATTCACTTATCTAAACATATATAATCAAAATCAACCACCTGTTCTAGGTCTAATCCATATCAA